>CAUYQU010037241.1:0-61819 GCA_963574635.1 Cheracebus regulus
GGGGAGGGGAAGGGGGAGGGGGAGGGGGAGGAGAAAGGGGAGGGGGAGGGGAAGGGAGAAGGGGCGGGAGAGGGGGAGGGAGAAGGGAAGGGAGAGGGGGAGGGAGAGGGGGAGGGGGAGGGGAAGGGAGAAGGGGCGGGAGAGGGGGAGGGAGAGGGGGAGGGAGAGGGGGAGGGAGAGGGAGAGGGGGAGGGGGAGGGAGAAGGGAAGGGAGAGGGGGAGGGGGAGGGAGAGGGGGCAGGAGAGGGGGAGGGGAGGGAGAGGGGGAGGGAGAGGGGGGAAGCTTAAAGAGGCACAGCTGATCTAATTTCTAATGTGAAAACTTATAATGGACCAAAGTCCTAAAATGTATTTAGAACAAAAGGGTTGGAGCCTCTGTGTGTGGCCGTCATTTCGGCGGGGAGATATGGGGAATAGCGTTTCCATGTGAATTTGTGAAATGTCTAAGTGATAGAATATTTTTCTTAAATACTGTGTTAAAGAATGGCTTTCAGGCCAGGCACAGTGGCTCATACCTGTAATCCCAGCACTTTGGGAGGCTGAGGCAGGCGGATCATGAGGTCAGGAGTTCAAGACCAGCCTGGCCAACATGGTGGAACCCTGCCTCTACTAAAAATATAAAAATTAGCCAGGCATGGTGGCAAGTGCCTGTAATCCCAGCTACTCAGGAGGCTGAGGCGGGAGAATCACTTGAACCCGGGTGGCGGAGGCTGCAGTGAGCTGAGATTGCAGCATTATACTCCAGCCTGGGTGACAGAGCAAAACTCCGTCTCAAAATAAACAAAGAATGGCTTTCATGTTGTTTTATTTCCTTTTTGAAACAGGACCTCACGCTGTTGCTCAGGCTGGAGTGCAGTGATGTGATCATGGCTCACTGCAGCCTTGACCTCCTGGGCTCAAGCGATCCTTCCACCTCAGCCTTCCGAGTAGCTGGGACCACAGGCATGCACATCATGACTGGCTGATGTTTCTATTTTTTTGTAGAGATGAGAATCTCAGTGTTGCCCAGTCTGGTCTCAAACTCCTGGGCTTAAGCAGTCTACCTGCCTGGGCCTCCCAAAGGAGGCCTGCTGCTGAGATTATAGTCTACCTGCTGAGATTACAGGCGAGAGCCACTGTGCCCAGCTCGCATTCTTATTTTTGGATATTTCCTGGGTATCATCTTATTTTTTAAAATGTGTTGACTCTTCATTTTTAATCTTGTTTTGACTCTTAATCTTCAACATCTTTATTTCTTAGTGTGAAGAAGATGGTAGAAATCAACTTTCTTTGTGTTCATAAGAAATTGAGATCGAAACGGGTAGCCCCAGTGCTAATCCGAGAGATCACCAGAAGGGTGAACCTGGAAGGGATCTTCCAGGCGGTGTACACCGCGGGAGTGGTTCTTCCTAAGCCAGTGGCCACGTGCAGGTACCTGTACTACATCCCTAACTTAGGTCCTCCCTTTATCAAATGTGTTGAGCCTCACCACTGTTCTGTTAGAAGTAGAGATAGAGACTAGAACCTAGAATCACCAAGTTGAGTATTCTTCCTGGTATATTTCTGGTATATCATTAGCTACTTCATGATTAAAAAAAATTTTTTTTTTCTTTTCTTTTTTTTTTTGAGATGGAGTCTTGATCTGTAGCCCAGGCTGGAATGCAATTACATGATCTTGGCTAACCAAAACCTCTGCCTCCTGGGTTCTGGTGATTCTCCTGCCTCAGCCTCCCAAGTAGCTGGGACTACAGGCACCCACTACCTCACCCAGCCGATTTTTGTGTTTTTAGTAGAGACTGTTTCTGCCATGTTGGCCAGGCTGGTCTCGAACTCCTGACCTCAGGTGATCCATCCATCTTGGCCTCTCAAAGTGCTAGGATTACAGGTGTGAGCCACCGTGCCCAGCCAAAAAAAAAAAAAATGTTTTTGACGTTTTCCTGCTAATGATGCTGAGTCTGTATTTCTAAGTCTATTCCATGGGAAAGATCAGTGCTGTCTGTGCATGGGAAACGTAGGACGTTATAACCTAAAAATTCCAATGTTGTACCATTTTCTTTCCACCCTAAGGCTCAGTTTTCTGCTATCCTTTGCAGCACCACCAAAGTGTCCTGGAGGTCTGATAAGCATCCGTTGAAAAGCCTCAGATGTATTTATTTGTTCAAAGAAAACTTAAGCTCTGTTTTTACAACTTCATCTGCACTAGTCAAGCTTTCAAGGGTTATTTTAGTGAGAAAATGATCAGATTGCCACAAGACTAACCTGTTCCTAAAACTTCAGAGTTTACCTCCCCACCCCCCAACCACTGTTTTTATTGACTCAAATAGGATGAAACTTAAAATTACTATATCCTATTAAGTTATTACATTCGTTAAGTAAATGGAATACTAGACTTTGCAGGTATATATTTATCCCAGAGCCCAAGCTGGAATCACTTAAGAAATTTAAGCTCGTTTCTCAAAAAGTTGTTTTCTTTGGTTTGTAGTCTGTAAAAGTGAAGGCTACTAATTTAGGGGTTTTATTTTCATGTTTTTAAACTTTCTGGTTTGCCTTTTTTAGAATCAGTGATGGTCTTTAAACACTTGCAAACCTGGGTATGATTAATATATATATTTTGAGTCAGTCTTGCTCTGTTGCCCAGGTTGGAGTGTAATGGCTTGATCTCGGCTCACTGCAACCTTCACCTCCTGGGTTCAATTAATTCTCCTGCCTCAGCCTCCCGAGTAGCTGGGATTACAGGCATGCACCACCATGCTCGGCTAATTTTTGTATTTTTGGTAGAGAAGGGATTTCACCATGTTGCCCAGGCTGGTCTCGAACTCTTGGCCTCAAGTGATCTGCCCACTTAAGCCTCCCAAAGTGCTGGGATTAGAGGTATGAGCCACCACACCCAGCCAATTAATTTTTCTTTTGCAATTTTAAGATTCTCTTTAGTGAAAAAAATGAAAGGTCATAAACTCCAGGAGAACATAACTAGGTGTTCAGATGTATTTTAGAAATAAATTTTAGAGATGTATTTAACTGATAAAGGCTGGGCACAGTGACTCATGCCTGTAATCCCAGCACTTTGGGAGGCTGAGGCAGGCAGATCACAAGGTCAGGAGTTTGAGACCAGCCTGGCCAATATGGGGAAACCCTGTCTCTTCTAAAAATACAAAAATTAGCCAAGCATGGTGGCAGGTGCCTATAGTCACAGCTACTTGGGAAGGTGAAGCAGGAGAATCATTTGAACCCGGGAGACAGAGGTTGCAGTGAGCTGAGACTGAGCCACTGCACTCCAGCTTGGGCGACAGAGCAAGGCTCCATCTCAAAAAAAAAAAAATTGACTGATAAAATGACTACATAGGATGAGGGCTTCTGTCTAGTACAACATAAATATTCAGTAAATGCTTCTGTAACAGCCAAGCTGAGACAAAGAGTGAAGTTTGTAGAGTTAGAAATCAGTTAGATTTTAAAACCTTTATTGTATTTCAGATACTGGCATCGATCACTAAACCCCAGAAAATTGGTAGAAGTGAAATTTTCTCACTTGAGTAGAAATATGACTTTACAGAGAACAATGAAGCTATACAGACTTCCGGATGTAAGTAAGAATGACTTGCAGTTTTCTGAAGCTATAACCACTGAAGCTTTTAATGCAGAAAAGAATTATTTGCAGAAGTCTAAAAACTGACTCACGTATCTGAGGAGGTGAATATGAGTGAGAGATTTCATGGACTTCAGGAGCTAGGGAAAGGAGGGAGTTTGTTTGGAAATACCAGCCTTTCCTCTTCTCCTAAGGCTCTTAAAGTTCTTCCATTGGTAGTTGGATGAGACTGAACTCAAGGCAAGGAAGTTTTGAAATTTGGGGAATTTATGGTCTGTTAAGTAAGAAGGAAGAAAAGTTCAGGCTGCTGATTTCTTAATGCGCTGGAACTAAAGAATTAAGTGTAGAGGAGACACCCGTGGAGATGAAGTAGTGTCTCATTAAATGATCATCTTCTTAGACTATCTAGTTCTCAATGTGAAAAACTGTCATTCTTTTTTTTTTTTTGTAGTTTGTTTGTTTTTTGAGACAGAGTCTGGCTGTGTCGCCCAGGCTGGGGTACAGTGGTGTGATCTTGGCTCATTGCAACCTCCACCTCCCACGTTCAGGCAATTCTCCCTCCTCAGCCTCCCAAGTAGCTGGGACTACAGGTACCCTCCAGGCACGCCTGGCTAATTTTTGTATTTTTAATACAGATGGGGTTTCACTGTGTTGGCCAGGCTGGTCTCAAACTCCTGACCTCAAGTGATCTGCCCACCTTAGCCTCCCAAAGTGTTGGGATTACGCTGTGCCTGGATGAAAAGGTATTCTTAATAGGAAAAACTGTGAATGTGCTTCCCAGACTTGGCTTCATTTGGTGCTTGACTGGTGTATTAGTTATCTATGGCCATGTGAAGAATGAACATCAGCCGAGCTGCCTAAAGCAGCATTTATTATCACACAGCGTCTGTGGGCTGGAAATCCAGTCACAGCTGAGCTGAGTCCTGTGCTTCATTCAGGGTCTTTCCTCAAGCTGCCACACGGGTGTCAGCCAGGGCTGGGGTTGCATCTGAACCTTGACTAGGGACGGATCCATTTCCAGGCTCCTGAGGTTGGCAGGATTGAGTCCCTCACTGGCTGTTGGACCAAGGGCCTCAGGTCTTTGCCACGTGGGCTTCTCCTCAGGGCAGCTCACAGCATGGCAGCTTGTTCATCAAAGCCAGTGAGAGAGTCTAGAGAGAGAATCTGCTGGCAAGATGGAAGTCAGAACCTTATGCAGGTGATTCATGAAAGTGACATCCAGTCGTGATGGCCATTCCTTTTTTTCTTTTTTCTTTTTTTTGAGAGGAAGTCTCTCTTTGTTGTCCAGGCTGGAGTAGAGTGGCACCATCTCGGCTCACTGTAACCTCTGCCTCCTGGGTTCAAGCGATTCTCCTGCCTCAGCCTCCCGGGTAGCTGGGATTACAGGCATGCACCACCACACATGGCTAATTTTTGTATTTTTAGTAGAGATGGGGTTTCACCATGTTAGGATGGTCTCGAACTCCTGACCTCAGGTGATCCACCCACCTTGGCCTCCCAAAGTGATGGGATTACAGGCGTGAGCCACCGCGCTCGGCTGCCATTGCCGTTTCTATTGGTTAGAACCAAATCACAGGTCCTGCCCACAAGTGGCAGGAGCAGATAACATCAGCTTGAACCCCAGGAGGTGGGATCACTGGGGGCCATCTTAGAATCTGTGCGCCACTGATGGGATCTTTTGTTTGAAGTGTTGCCACATGTGAATTGAAATTAACACTTCCAGCATGTCTACTTTTTTCACTGTGGGCAAATGCTATTCCACTTTGGTCTCTCAATTTCAGTTTCTTGAACCTCAAGCAGCCTAGCTTATGCACAAGGAAAATACACACTTAGATGTAGGTTGCCTGCAATGGAGTGAAGAATAAAGAGTTTTAGCAGCTGTCATTGGTTTGCTCAACAATTATTTTCTAAGGTGCTAAAATTGACTTGACTCCATTAATCAGCCTTAATATTTTTGTATAAGAATCAATCTTCTCATGGGTGTAGGCATTGATTATGAAACCAGACTTTGGCATGGTGTCCTGGGTTCCCATAGTGGTCCTATTCCAGTCATGCTGTGGTTGTGACTGCCTTCCCTGACTCCCGTAATTGAAGTTTATGAAATGCTTTCAAATACATTATTCAGTTTGTTCTCACGACAACCTTTTGAAGTTAGTGTTGCTTCTCCCCATTTTACAGATGAAGAAACTGAGGTGCATGAAGGTTGACGTTTGGGCGAGGATGTATTAATATCACTAAGTGGAGGGCTTGGGATGCAAGCCCCAGACTTCCGTGTTTCCCCGTTGGGCCCCTCTGCTTCTGCCATCCCCTCTAACATGACTCGCTGTGGGGGCACCATGACTCAGCCCCACTAAATGGTTCACTGTGGGTACATTGCAGCATAAAGCAAGGCAGAAAAAGACGATTGTCAAGGTGCAAACGGCTCTCATTGGTTTGCCCCAGTCTCCTTTCTGCCTTTTAAGTCACAGGGAAGGAAAGGAAAATGAGTAAATTAATAGAATAGAAGAGAGATGAAAGTACAGATATTACGAACTTGGAAGGTAATTACTGTATCTACAAGATGCCCCTTTCTCTCCGATGGGCCCAGATGGGTGACCACTGCTAGCAGTCAAGTCACTTAAGAACATTTTGTACCATTCAGCGTAAAAGCAACCTTATGAAATACATCATTTGCTGTATAGATCAGTCTCATTTTCTGCTTCATTGTTACTGTTTTTGCTTATAGTAGTGCCAGCTTTATGTCTCCTTCATGGACTTTTGAATATAGGAGCTAACAGTTGTTGTGACTAGTGTTATGCTAGACGTTTAACAGCTGTAGTCTTATTTACTAATCATAACAGCCACAGAAGGGTGGGTCATTATCCCCATAGCACAGAAAGGGCCATGGGAACACAAGATCGACTTGCTTAGAGTCTGCTGGCCAGAAGCAGAGATGTCGCAGGGCCTGTGCCATTCACAGCTGTTATCTAAAATACTAAGGTTTCCCCAAAAAATGTGAAAACGTGTCTTACCATGCCTCCCTAGCCTTTTAGCGTTTGGGGAAGGCTTTTTTTTTTTTTTTTTGATTTGGTGTTGAGTATTTCCAGTTTTGATTTTGTGCATCTGTATCAATTATCTGAAAGGTAATTTGATGTCGATAAAAAGCAGAAGTCCGAGAATGATCCGCTAAGGTCTTAGCATCATGCTGCAGGGAGGACGTGCTTGCTAAGACACGTCAAGCCATATAAGATGTTCTATATTTAGTGGCATTAGATGCTTCTTTTAGTGTTTAGCATTCTATGTGCTCCTTTTTTAATCATATAAATAACCACAATCACTGCTTACATCTCTACTCTGGAATCTTGGCTCTCAAACGGTTTGCACCACATACTTGACAGATAACAACACTACTGTTTTTTAATAGAGCTCTGAGCTTCATTTCCTTATCTACTTATAAGCAGATTTTACACAGATTTCAATCTACATAGAGGCCAGTGAATCATGGGTATTAGTTGGGCCATGGAAAAGGATACCTGATTCAGATACACAGTTTGCTTATGAAACTGAGATTTTTCTCAGTTACTGCAAATGTTTCTCTGTGTTTTATTGAACTGACAGAAAACATGACCACTTCACTACTGCATTATATGGAAGCTAGCCATTTTAATCTAAGCCCGACAGCCTTCTACTTCTTTCTGAGGATAACAGCTATAATTTGAGTGTTTGCATTGCTTTTCAAAAGTTATTTCATTCTTATACAGATTATTTTAGCTATTAGTCAGCAAATGTAAATATTCCTACCCTGTTTTCTAGGACTTTCTGTTTCTTATAGCTGATACATCGTGGTGTGCTCGTATGCTTTAATGCTTCTGTAAAAATTTGTTCAAAATGCTCATACATTGCCAAACTTATGATACTTTCTACCTAAATTTAGACACCACACTGCTTGTCTAAATTCTGCTACTTATTTTCCTGACTTTTAGAGACCTAAGATAGCAGTTCAAAGTGTGGCCCGGGGACCTCTGGAAGTCCCCCCAAGATCTTTGAATCCATGAAGTCATTTTTTAAAACTATTTTCATGATAACACTAATATTTAATTTTTTCACTTTCATTCTCTTCTGAGGGTGCTGTGAAGTCTTCCAGAGGCCATGTGGTGTATTTCTTGAATCTTTGGTTTCCAAATGTCCTCAGTTTTGATTTTGAATATGATAAGTGTGGATATGCATAACCCACATAAGCAAAGCTCTTTGGAGGTTCTCAGTCATTATTAAGAGTGTAAAAGGGTCCCAAGACCAAAATATTTGAGAATTGCTGCTTTAAGGATTCCTGCTGGGCAGTTGCTTGAGTGATTTCACAGTTGGATATTCAGCGAATGAGAATTGTGCTCCAGAAGAATATCTTGCTCTAGAAGGAAGTCGGCATTTTTTTAATTTCTGAATGTTCTCTATTAACAGATATATCCTGTGGCTTTCATTAATTTTCATCTAACGGCTTGATATTGTTGATTATTAGTGAACCAGTAACAAAAGAAAAAAAAATTACGATATTGAGAAAGGCTATTTGAAATTTATCAAACTGAGTCTGCCTCATAGCAGAAACTAATTTTTTAAGTGACTGCAGTATACATTTCATATGGTTTTGGTCTTCCCACTAACATTTAAAAGTGCTTATTTATTTGATTTATTTCCAGTGGAGACCTGAATATTTGACACATTGGCTCTGAGAGCTACCAAAACACTAAGGTGTGAGTTGCCTGTTCAATGTGAAGGACTTAAATTCTCTACATTTAAATTATTAAATGGTATTTTAGCTGCAGTGCTTTAGAGATGACATAAATC
This sequence comes from Cheracebus regulus, assembly GCA_963574635.1. Lineage (NCBI taxonomy): Eukaryota > Metazoa > Chordata > Mammalia > Primates > Pitheciidae > Cheracebus > Cheracebus regulus. The sequence goes on from CAUYQU010037241.1 coordinate 8,381, forward strand.
ATAATAGAATGGCTCATAGTAAATATTCAGCCGAGGACTGTTTGGTCTGTAAATACAGCGCATGCGTCTCCCTCTCCCCTTTCCCCCAGCTAATCGATGATCAGTCAGCTCGGTGTGTCACTGAAGCTTAGAAACCTCAGCACAGCTAATAGTTGATGAGAATTGGCACTCAAGAGAAAACCTATTTTCCTTGACCTAGTGTGGTGGCTCACACCTGTAACCCCAGCACTTGGGGAGGTTGAGGCAGGCAGATCACCTGAGGTCAGGCATTCGAGACCAGTCTGGCCAACATGGTGAAATCCCATCTCTACTAAAAATACAAAATTAGCCAGGCATGGTGGCGGGCACCTGTAATCCCAACTACTCAGAAGGCTGAGGCAGGAGAATTGCTTGAACTCAGGAGGCAGAGGTTGCAGTGAGCCAAGATCACACCATTGCACTCCAGCCTGGGCGACAAGAGTGAGACTCAATTTCAAAAAAAACTCTGTTTTCCCCCTTGGGCTTCTACCTGGGGGCATGCAGGTATTGTGATGACCTAATTCTACAGGAAGTTTTTCATGAGAGTAGCAGTATTTATGTACAGGTTATTCATCTCTTAGAATGTATCTAGTATTTCTCCAAGCTAGGGGCGGAGGTGAAATTCAGGTTTACAGAAAAAAGTGAACCTGTATTTCTCAGTTTCAAATTGTTTGTTTTTTGGGCTTCCTGACTTCTAGTCTCAAGTGTTCTGGCCCTGAACAGTTCTGGAGAGCCAAGTGATGTCAGGAGCTTTGATGAGGACAACAGTTGAATGCATTCAAATGGGGACCTGTCCTGACTTTTAGGCTTTTGATTCCTATGGCTTAATTTTTAAATTGTAAAGCTCTGGAGTAGTGATAAAACACCTGCCCTGGTCACTTTTACCCAGAAGATGTGGCAGGAAGGCCAGGCCACCTGGGAGCCATTTGCTGTTAGACAAGATGGGCACTTTCAGGGTGGTATGGCCATAAACCCATTTGCCTTTAGAAAATACTTGACTACTAAAAACACTTGCCTTCTTATCCAGCCCGATATGATTTACAAAATCACATACTTTTCATGGTAAGACTTGGCAGTTTTAAAGCATGATCCCTCAGAAACCATGAAGGATTGGGTCTCGGGCCCCTCAGATACCAGAATCTATGGGTGGTCAAGTCCCTTATATAAGATGGCATAGCATTTGTGTATTTGCATATAATGTATACACATCCTCCTGTAGACCTTGATTGCTTTTTGAGATGGAGTCCCACTCTGTGGCCCAAGCTGAAGTGCAGTGGTGAGATCCTGGCTTACTGCAACCTCTGTCTCCCAGGTTCAAGCAATTCTCCTGCCACAGCCTCCTGAATAGCTGGGACTAGGGGCGCGTGCCACCACGCCTGGCTAATTTTTTGTATTTTTAGTAGAGACGGAGTTTCACCGTGTTAGCCAGGGTGTTCTCAATCTCCTGACCTCGTGATCCACCCACCTCGGCCTCCCAAAGTGCTGGGATTACAGACATGAGCCACCACGCCCCACTGTCCTGTATACTTTAGATCATCTCTGGATTACTTATAAGACCAAATACAATGTAGATGCTATGTAAGTAGTTGTTACACTGCATTTTTAAGAAATAATGACAAGAAAAAAAGTCTGTACATGATCAGTACCGATGCGACTATCCAGTTCTTTTTGTCCTGAATATTTTCCATCTAAGGTTGGTCGAACCCACAGATGCACAACTAATGGATACCGAGGGCCGCCTGTACTCCAGAAGTCATGCTAAGATTGCTATGTCCCGTCATGTAGACTGTTGACATTCTTGGCATTGGTGTATACATCGGTGTATTCTTGACACGGGGGTCCATAATGAATTGGTAGTGTTTCCTTTGATTTTGTTTGGGCCACGGGCAATACTGACCAAAGAGTTGCCACACAGATGAGAAGATACAACACACTGTCTGTCTCGCCTGTATTTTAACCCAGTTCTTCTCGAACCCTCATATGTGTACAAATCCCAGGGGAATCTTGTTGAGTTGCAGATTCTGATTCATTAGAACTGGGGCAGGGCCAGGCTCTGCAGCTCTAACAATCTCCCACATGCTGCTCATTCTGCTGGTCTGCAGACCACGCTTTGAGCACAAAGTGCTCAAAGTTTCACTCCTCTTCTACGTAACTTCTGGATTTGTTTTGTTTTTCCTCTAACAAGGTTACAAAGACTTCAGGTTTGAGACCGATGGAACCAAAAGATATCAAATCAGTTCGAGAATTAATCAACACTTACCTGAAGCAGTTTCACCTGGCTCCAGTGATGGATGATGAGGAAGTAGCCCACTGGTTCCTCCCCCGCGAGCACATTATTGACACGTTTGTAGTGGAGGTAAAGACAAGGTGATAAACATAAAGCTTCTCCTCCAAACATCTTTTGTGTTCGGTGTGCACCAGAAGTATTTACACATACTTCCTTCCATTTCATCACAGAACATTACAGAGATGCGTACTAGGCCAGGCACAGTGGCTCATGCCTGTAATCCGAGCACTTTGGGAGGCTGAGGCAGGCGGATCACCTAAGGTTAGGAGTTCAAGACCAGCCTGGCCAACATGGTGAAACCCTGTCTCTATTAAAAATTCAAAAATTAGCCAGGCGTGGTGGCATGCGCCTGAAATTCCAGCTACTCGGGAGGCTGAGGCAGGAGAATTGCTTGAACTCCAGAGGTGGAGGTTGCACTGAGCTGAGATTGCGCCATTGCACTCCAGCCTGGGCAACAAGAGTGAAACTCCATCTCAAAAAAAAGATGGGTACTAAGGGACTGAGAGTTAATAGGATTAATAATTCTTAATACTCTGTCAAGGACATGCTTAAGTGAAAATGACATTTGTTGAACCGTGAGGTGACCACGGGTATGGTCTGGTGCCAGTGTCTTGTTTTGTGCTAAGGCACCAGCAGTTTTACCCACAGCATTGCTTTGCGCCATTGATGCTGTTGGCAACATGTCAACAAGGCACACAACTTCTTAGTGTTATGAAAATAATTTTGACCTCATAGATTTCTGAAAGAGTCTCAGGTTCCACAGGGTTCACAGACCACATGTTGAGAACTGCTGCCCAGGGCACAGAATTGGAACTGCTGAGTCTGTGGTCAGACCCGTCTTTCACATTATTAGAAGCTGCCACATAGCTCACCACTGTAAGTCCTGAGCAGTGTAAGAGAGTTCCTGTCTCCTCACATCCTCACAACACATGGGTATGGTCACATTCTAAATTTAGGCCCAACTGATGAGTATGGAACAGAATCTTGTTTTTAGTTGATATCCTCATTACTGATGAATTTGAGTATCTCATAAATCTGTTAGCCATGTGTATTTCTTTTCTGAATTTGCTATTTACTTTGTGACCACAGTCTTCTTACTGATTTGTGAAAGTTTTTTTTTTTTTAGTTGGAGTTTTGCTCTTGTTGCCCAGGCTTGAGTGCAGTGGTGCAATCTTGGCTCACTGTAACTCCGCCTCCCAGGTTCAAGCAATTCTCGTGCCTCAGCCTCCCGAGTAGCTGGGATTACAGGCATGCGCCACCACACCTAGCTGATTTTTGTATTTTTAGTAGAGTCAGGGTTTCTCCATGTTGGTCAGGCTGGTCTTGAACTCCTGACCTCAGATGAGCCACCTGCCTCTGCCTCCCAAAGTGCTGGGATTACAGGTGTGAGCCACCGTGCCTGGCCTGTGAGAGGTTTTTTATGTGCTGAATACTAACACTTTGTATTGTGTTCTGTTTCTGGGTTCTCTGTTCTATTTCATTGATCACCATGTCTCTCCCTTCACTAATACCACACTGACCTGGTTGCCATAGCTATATAGGAAGCCTTAGTATCAGGTAGAGTAATTTCTCCCACTTTATTCTTGTTTGTCAACATCATTTTAGTTAATCTATTTCCTTTGCCTTTTGCATATACATTTTAGAATAAGCTTATTTTTGTCTACAAAATACTTTACTGGCACTTTGATATGGATTACATTATACTGATAGATTAATTTGAGGATAATTGAAAAGTCTTCCAATCTATGAACATGGAATGTCTCTATATTTATTTTGATCTTTGAAATCTCTTTTATCAGCATTCTCTAAGAGCATCCAGTGTTGAAAAATGCATGCTCTGAATGAAGAGAACTTCCAAACAGGCTTTGTGTGAGCAACATGGCTGTTTATTCACCTGGGTGCAGGTGGGCTAAGGCCAAAAAGGGCATTAGCAAAGGGCAGTGGGATAGGAGTTGGTTTTATAGGTTTAGGTAGTTTTTGGGAGGCGGGGGTGTTGCAGAGTAAGTTCAGTTACAGTGCTGGCGTTGGTGAGAGTTATTTACATTATCATAAGAACAGTTAAGACGGCAGGGCTGGGTGAGGGGCTTGTCCGGGGAAGCTCCGCTGGGTGATCAGGGACAATGGCGAACACAGGCAGTGGCTGGGAGACTTCAGCCGAGGAGCAGGACTTGAGACTTTCAGGCTCCAGGCTTGCATATGGAGACCTGACATCCAGATCCTGTAAATGTTTTCTTAAGTGTATAGCTAAGTATTTCACTTCCTTTGGGATGATTATAATGGTATTGTGTTTTTAATTTCAGTTTCTGCGTGTTCATTGTTAGCATGTAGACATGCTTTCTTCTGTGTTTTGGTATCCTGCCCCAGTGCTGAAATCACTTATTGGTTCCAGGAGTTTATGTATAGATTCCTTGGGATTTCTACATAGACAATGTGTCATCTGCAAATAGGGAGAGTTTTATCGCTTCCTTTCCAATCTCTATGCCTTTATTTATTGGTCTTGCATTAATGCAGGATCTAGATCTTCCAGTGCTTTGTTGAGTAAGAGTGGGGAAGGTTGACATCCTCATCTTGTTCTTGATGGTGGGAGGAAAGCATTCACTTTTTCACGAGGAAGTATGATGTTAGCTATAAGTTTTCTGTGGGTGCTCCTAATCACTTTGAGGTCATTCTCCTCTGTTTCTAACTTACTGAGAGTTCTTATGAATGGGCATTGGATTTTGTCCAATGCTGTTTGTGCTCCAGTTGATGTAATCATATGATTTTTCTCCTTTAATCTGTTGATATGGTAGATTACATTGATTAATTTTCAGATGTTGGATCACTCTTAGACTCCTAGAAAAAATCCACTTGGTCAGGGTGTATGATTCTTTTTATACATTGTTGCATTGATTGCTAATATTTGGAATAGTATTTGTTGAGTTCACGAGAGCTGTCTGGAGTGTCTTTTTGTAATGTCTTTGTCTGGTTTAGATATCTAGATAATACTGGTCTCATAATAGGAGTTGGGAAGTATTATTTCCTCTTCTATTTTCTGGAAGAAATTGAGAATTGGTGTTAATTCTTTGGTAGAATTCTCCAGTTGAAATGATCTGAGCTTAGCTGGAGTTTTTAAATAATGAACTAAATGTCTTTAATGGTTATAGCACTATTCAGATGATCTGTTTCACCGTGGTTGAGTTTTAATAGTCTTTGAGGATTTCGTCCATTTCTTCTAAATTGCTGAATGTATGAGTGTGAAGCTGTTCACTGTATTCTCTTGATATCCTTTTAGTGGCTGTGAAATCTGTACTGATATCTCTTGTTTCATCCCAGATATTGGTGATTCATGTCTTCTCTTTATTTTTGTCAGTCTTGCTAGACTTGTGTCATTTTATTGATTTGTTTCCCAGAGAACCAGACTTTTGCTGGACATTCCCTGTTGTTTTCTTATTTTCAGTGTCATAGATTTCTACCCTTGTGTTTATTATTTCCTTCCTTCGGGTTTATTTTGCTCTTCTCTTCTAGTTCCTTGAGGGAGGGACTTACTGACTCGAGACCTTTCCTTGTTAGTAGTAAGCATTTAGTTCTATGAATTTCCCTCTCTGCACTTGCCTTGCTGCGTTAGCTGTTGCTGACGTAGTTTGGTATGTTGTATTTTCATTTTCATTCACTTCTATGTACTTTTTGGTTTCCTTTGAGACTTCCTCTTTAGCCTACCCCTACTTAGAATTGCACAGTTCAACAGAGATTTTCTGTTGTCTCCCAATTACGGATTTCTAGTTTGATTATTTTAAGGCTCTTGAGGTTTGTTTTATTACTTGGGGTATGGTCTGTCTTGATGAATATTCCGTGGGTGCGTGAAACATGTATACCACTGCTGTTGGGTGGCTTGTGCTATGTATGCCAGTTGGCCCATGTTGATTAATTGAGTTATTCAGCTTTTCTATTTCCATGCTGATTTTCTGTCTAGCAGTTCTATCACTTGATGAGAGGGGCGTGGAAATCCCCAGCTGTAACTGTCGATTTGTCAGTCTTTCTTGATGTCTTTTGGGGCTGTTGTTTGATACTCACATTTATATTTAGGGTCTTTATGTCTCCCTAGTGGATTGATCTTTTTATCATAATGTAATACCTCTCTTTGTAATAATTTTCCTTGCTCTGGAGTATACTTTATTGCATATTACTATAATCAGACCTGCTTTTAAAAAATTAATGTTTGGTCTCTTTCCACCCTTTTACTTTCAAACTATTCATGTTATTGAATTTGAAGTGAATTTCCTGGAAACAGCCTATAGCTGGGTCATGTTTCTTTACCCATGCTACCGATCTTTCTTTTGATTAGTGTATTTAGACCACTTACATTTAAGGTCATTATTGGAATGTTAGAGCTTAAGTCTGCGATTTGATTATTTGGTTTCTTTATGTTTCTTCTGGTCCTTGTTCCTGTTTCTTTCTTTTCTTTTGACAGAGTCTTGCTCTATTGCCAGGCTGGAGTGCAGTGGCGTGATCTCAGCTCGCTGGAACCTCTGCCTCCTGGGTTCAAGCAGTTCTCATGTTTCAGCCTCCTGGGTAGCTGGGACTACAGATGTGCACCACCACACCCAGCTAATTTTTGTCTTTTTGGTAGAGACGGGGTTTCACCATGTTGGCCACAATGGTCTTGATCTCTTGACCTCATGATCCGCCCACCTCAGCCTCTCAAAGTGCTGGGATTACAAGCATAAGCCACCACACATGGACCTTTGTTTCTTCCTTGTTCTCTCCTTTTTTTTTTTGACACAGAACCTTGCTCTGTTGCCAGGCTGGAGTGCAGTGGCGCAATTTCGGCTCGCTGTAACCTCCACCTCTTGGGTTCAAGCGATTCTCTTGCCTCAGCCTCCCGAGTAGCTGGGACTACAGGCATGCACCACCACGCCTGGCTAATTTTTGTATTTTTAGTAGAGACAAGGTTTCACCATGTTGGCCAGTATGGTCTCAATCTCTTGACCTTGTGATCCACCTTCCTCGGCCTCCCAGAGTGGTGGGATCACAGGCATGAGCCACCACGCCCAGCCTCTGTTTCTTTTTTCTTGCCTTGCTGTGGGTTATTTGAATGTATTTCAGGATTCTGTTTTAATTATAGTGCATTTCAGTGTATTTGTATAGTTTTCATGATGGTTGATGTATTACAATATATATGTGTGACTTACCATAGTCTGTTGGTAACAGTATTTATTACTTTGAGTCACCTGACTTTTATTTACATCACTTTACCTTTTCCACTTTCAAATATTGTCTTAAATATCAGATAGTATTATGATTTTTGTTTTAATCATCGAGTATGATTTGTGACACTGATTTATAACGATGCTTGAGGGTAAGCATAATTTATTTTATGTAGCCCAGATTTCTGCTCTATTATTCTTCCCTCCTTCCTGATGCTTCCAGATTCCTTCTTTTATTATTTCCTTCCTATTTGAAGAAATTCCTTTAGCCAGTCTCAAGGGTATGTCTGCTAGTGACACATTTTTTGGTTTCCATTTGTATGAGACTGCCTCTGTTTTTAGATTTAGTTTGCTAATTTTTTAAAATGTTTTTGGGAGACAGAGTCTTGCTCTGTTGCCCAGGCTGGAGTGTAGTGGCACAATCTCAGCTCACTGCAACCTCTGCCTCTTAGTTTCAAGCAATTCTTGTGCCTCAGCCTCCCCAGTAGCTGGAACTACAGGCACATACCACCACGCCCTGCTAATTTTTTGTATTTTAGTAGAGACGGGGTTTCACCATGTTGGCCAGGTTGGTCTCGAACTTCTGAGCTCAGAAAATTCACCCTCCTCGGCCTCCCAAAGTGCTGGGATTACAGGTTGAGGCACCACACCCGGCACTAGTTTGCTAATATTTTATTGAGGGTCTTCCTCTATACTCACAACTGAGGTTGGCCATTAATTTCCCCTTCTTACCCTGTCCTTGTCCTATTTTGAAACCAAAGTTAGAATGAGTTAAAGAGCTTGTCCTCTCTTTTCTTTGGAACAATGTATGTAATATAAGGATTACTTGTTTCTTGAAAGTTGTTAGAAGTTACCTATAAGCCACCTAGACATGGTGCCATGTTGGGTTTTTTGAGTGCGTTTTTTAAAATCAGTCTTTACAGCTGATGGAGTTGGAGGGACAGTGGAAGGATCTTCCCACTCCTCCCCAGCAGTTGGTAATTCTCAGACCATTTTGACAGCAAAGGAGGAAAGAGCAATTTTACCAGCAATATGAATGTGAAGAAGTCGTTTTCTGAAAGCAGAGGATGAAAAAGGGGTGGGGAAGCTAAGCAGGTTCTGCAGGTGCCTGTAGTAACTCAGCGTGTGAGACGGATGTGAGAAATTCTTAGAAGAATCTAAAATCCTTATTAACCCTGAAGGTTGAATTCATCTCCAGTACTGAGCTGGGAATCTCTAGATTAATCCCTTTAAGTTTTTGCTGGTTAATGAAAGGTCTGATGACTCAGAAGCATTTGAAAACCAGACCATACATCCTTCTGGAATTTCCTTTTCTGCTGAAAGAAATACTAGCAATGGCATGTGTGTGGTCCAGCCTCCTCAGCTGTACAATTCAAGCACATTGTATTCTAAAAGTCACCAAGGCCACCACAGCTAAGTACAACAACTGAACAATACTGGCTAATTTCTTGTATTGGAAGGTTTGCCAGTGATGATGAAATGAATGCTATCGCATCCCTTATTTTTGATAGCTGCAAAATTCTTTTTTTTTTTTTTTTTTTTTTTTGAGATAGAATCTCACTCTGTCACCCAGGCTGGAGTGCAGTAGCACTACCTTAGCTCACCACAACCCCTGCCTCTTGGATTCAAGTGATTCTCTTGCCTGAGCCTCCTGAGTAGCTGGGATTATAGGCGCTCGCCACCACACCTGGCTAATTTTTTGTATTTTTAGTAAAGACGAGATTTCACCATCTTAGCCAGGATGGTCTCGATCTGCTGACCTCTTGATTTGCCCTTCTCAGCCTCCCAAAGTGCTAGAATTACAGGTGTGAGCCACCGTGCCCAGACCAATGCTGCAAAATTCTCCAGTTATTCACATGTGTATATTTTGATGCAGTAATAAGACCTTTCACAGGCTTCCAAATAGCTCCAGACTCTATCCAACCTCACTTAAGCCTGATATAATTCTTGCCATGTGCTAAGAAATTGTGAGATAGTACACAGTATCTTTTAGTTGGAGAAGGCAGCTGTCTAATCCTTAAAGCTCTTATTTCTACAGAAACAATGAATCTGCTTTTATTACTGTTCCCTGAGTCTAGAGAATTGACTCATGTGTCAGTCTGAGGGAAGCTTTCCTTGTAGAACGTTCTGTTTCCTGAGAACTTTGTGCAAATCACAACAGGCCCTTAGGCTGATGTTCCAACTCCAGGCTCTTCTTGGCCTCTACCCCATATAATATAAGGGGCGCCAAATTGGGCTGGCAAGAAAGAAGGATGACTTGTTGCTTTGCGTTCTAAGAGAAGGTTATGGGGGAAGAGAGAGATCAGAGTTAGCGGAAATGTGCTGGGTTCAAGGAGATCTCTGCCTGACAGCACCTTTGCTTCTAGAGCCCCACTGGTAAACTGACTGACTTCCTGAGCTTCTACACCCTCCCCTCGACGGTCATGCATCACCCTGCTCACAAGAGCCTCAAGGCCGCCTACTCATTCTACAACATCCACACAGAGACACCCCTGCTGGACCTCATGAGCGATGCGCTTATCCTGGCTAAATCGGTAAGCCAGCTCCTTCCTGTTCATGCTGGTTGGTTCTCCAAATGTCCATGCCAAAATATAGAAGGCATCTGACTGGGTTTTCTTCCACACAGGTGGAATTTTTGCGAGATTTTTAAAAAACTATTGATCATCTGTCGAAGAATTTTGATAAGAATTTCTTTTGAAACTAGTGGCTATTTTCATCATCAGTTTTATTGCAGTTTAACAGAAAAGACAAAATGTATAAATTAGAAATGTTTAACCCTTATATAAAAGAAGACTATATAAGGCTGGACATGGTGACTCATGCCTTTAATCTCAACACTTTGAGAGGATGAGATGGGTGGATCACCTGAGGTCAGGAGTTTGAGACCAGCCTGGCCAACATAGTGAAACCTCGTCTCTACTAAAAATACAAAAATTAGCCAGGCGTGGTGGTGTGTGGCAATCCCAGCTACTCGGGAGACTGAGGCAGGAGAATTGCTTGAACCCAGGAGGCAGAGATTGCAGTCAGCCAAGATGGTGCCACTGCGCTCCAGCCTAGGCAACAGAGACTCTCAGAAAAAAATTAATAAAATTAAAAATAAATAAAAAATTAAAAATACATATATATAAAGCCTATAATATTAAGAAGTAATATAATAAATATAAGAAAAAGGTGTGATTCCATAATATAAGGAAAATATTAATACATGAGTGAATATTTGTGTGGAGTGAATAGCAGCAATTTTTTATTCAAACAAAATTTGGTCTCTGAATTTTAAAATTAAAGGAATTTAAAACTAAAGGAATTAAATTTAAAATTTAATTGTAGCCCGGCTACATGGTGGAACACCCACCACCCCCCCGCCACCCTAGTCTCTACCAAACATAGGTGTGATAGCATGCATCTGTCATCCCAGCTACTCGGGAGGCTGAGGCAGGAGAATCACTTGAACCTGGGAGTTGGAGGTTGCAGTGAGCCGAGATCGCACCATTGCACTCCAGCCTGGGCGACAGAGTGTCTCCAGTTAATTAATTAATGAATTAGTTAAAATAAAAATCTCTTACCTGTGCCTTTGGATCCCCAAGTCAACGTTATCCTCAGATTGTCTGCTTGTTTTCAGTCCTTCCCAAATCTGACCAGTAAGGAGTTAAGGTAAAAACCCTGAGAAATAAAAGTGCTTCTTCTATATCACATTTTGAATACCATTATTGTCTGACATTTTAAAGAAATTTAATTTTTACCATTAAAATTTTACTTAAATGTATTTCCCATTATCAGCCCAAGACAAACATAGTATCAAAAGTTTTTACAACTTTGATCCTGGGCAACAGCTTCAGCCAAGTTAGGACTTGAAAGACTGACAATTAATAATCCTGGGCATGAAACCATCTTGACAACTGTTCCCTTCTAAAACAGGAACAAGGCTGGGCGCAGTGGCTTATGCCTGTAATCTCAGCACTTTGGAAGGCCAAGGCAGGTGGATCACTTGAGGTCAGGAGTTTGAGACCAGCCTGGCCAACACAGTGAAACCCTGTCTTTATTAAAAAGACAAAAAGAAATTAGCTGGTTGTGGTGGCACGCACCTGTAATCACAGCTACTAGGAAGGCTAAGGCAGGAGAATCACTTAAACATGAGAGTTGGAGGTTGTAGTGAGCTGAGATCATTCCACTGCACTCCAGCCTGGGTGATAGAGTGAGACTCCATGTCAAAAAAAAATAAAAATAAATAAAACAGAACAAAATAATTTCTGAAATCTTAATAAGTAATTTTATGCCAGTGGCAGCCATCATACTACATTTAATTTTGGGGATTCAGCATTTCTGAATTAATCTCGCTGACTTCATCAGATTCACTACTAGTTTTTTGTTTTTTGAGACAGGCTGTCACTCTGTCGCTCAGGCTTAAGTGCACTAGCACAGTCACAGCTCACTGCAGCCTCCACCTCCTGGGCTTATATAATCCTGCCCCAGCCTCCTGCATAACTGGGCCCACAGGTGTACACCATCATGCCCAGCCAATCTTTTTATTTTTGTAGAGACAGTGTCCTACACCTACACCTACAACCTGTGCCCAGGCTGGTCTCAAATTCCTGGGCTCTAATGATCCTCCCACCTTGTCCTTCCAAAGTGCTGGCATGACAGGCATGAGCCCCCATATCCAGCAAAACTGCTAGCTTCATAAGACAATTTTAAACTGAATTGTTTCTTTCTTTTTTTTTTAAGACAGAGTCTGGGTCATGCCTGTAATCCCAGCACTTTGGGAGGCCGAGGCGGGCAGATCACGAGGGCAGGAGATCGAGACCATCCTGGCCAACATGGTGAAACCCCATCTCTTCTAAAAATACAAAAATTAGCCGGGCATGGTGGCGCGTGCCTGTAGTCCCAGCTATTTGGGAGGCTGAGGTAAGAGGATCACTTGTACCCAGGAGGCGGAGGGTGCAGTGAGCCGAGATCGCACCTCGGCACTCCAGCCTGGTGACAGAGGAAAACTATGTATCAAAAAAAAAAAAAAAAAAAAAACAGACAGTCTTGCTGTGTCTTCCAGGCTGGAATGCAGTGGTGCGATCTCGGCTCACTACAATTCCACCTCCCAGGTTCAAGCAATTCTCCTGCCTCAGCCTCCTGAGTAGCTCGGACTACAGGCATGTGCTACCACACCCAGCTAATTTTTGTATTTTTAGTAGAGATGGGGTTTTGCCATGTTGGCCAGGCTGGTCTTGAACTCCTAACCTCAAGTGATCCACCCGCCTCGGCCTCCCAAAGTGCTGGGATTATAGGCATGAACCACAGCACCTTGCCCTGAATTCTTAACCTGTGCTATACATCACAGATATTAAATTCTATTATAAATGCATATTCGAGCTATTAGTAGAAGAATTGTTACACTGAGATATGTAATATAGAAAATACTCCAGTTTTTTGTTTTAAATTGTACATCCTTTTTACATTGGCAGAAAGGATTTGATGTATTCAATGCATTGGATTTGATGGAAAATAAGACATTCTTGGAAAAACTCAAGTTTGGTATAGGAGATGGCAATTTGCAGTATTACCTGTACAACTGGAGGTGTCCAGGTACAGATTCTGAAAAGGTAAGTGAAGTGGATGTAGCCCTTGTAAACTCAACAGCTGTATCTAGACAATTTCATACTTGCTTCACTTAGGCTTAAGATAGCTTTTATTTTATTAATTTATTTATTTTGAGATGGAGTCTTGCTCTGTCATGCAGGCTGGAGTGCAGTGGCGTGATCTTGGCTCACTGCAACCTCCACGTCCCGGGTTTGAGTCTTCTGCCTCAGCCTCTCGAGTAGCTTGGATTGCCAGTACTTGCCACCATGTCTGGCTAATTTTTTTTTTTTTAATTTTTAGTAGAGATGGGGTTTAACCATGTTGACAAGGCTGGTCTCAAACTCCTGACCTCAGATGATCCACCCACCTTGGCCTCCCACAGTACTGGGATTACAGGCATGAGCCACCATGCCCAGCCTTAAGACAGCTTTTAGAAAGACATACTACATTGCAATCTAATTTTTCTTACTATTCCATTTCTTCCCTCTCTTCAGGTGGGACTAGTACTACAATAGATGGATATTTTTATTTCTAGAACTCTGATATCATCATTCGTTAATATTTAATGATGCCTGGAACTGCCATTCCAAAGAAGAATAAAAGCACAACTCAAGTGAAATTGAAGTAGTCGATAATCAGAAAAGATGACAAATGTCCACATGTGACATTTGTACACACTTCTAACAAGAATGTTAAATTTCATCCTTTTTTCACTATTGACCCATTTGTGGGAGGGATGAAAGGCTACAAAGAGCACATTCTTGTACTTTTCAAACTTCTGGCTGTCTCTTGAAGAGAGGTATTTTTCCACTCTCTAGAAAAGGGACTGTTTTTCTATGAACTAAATAGAAGTTACAGAATCATGTAAGAAAATCTTTGCTATTGTTTGGAGACAAACTGATGCATTTCTGTTTCTTAAGTGATGGTATATTTGTCCATGTAACAGAACAAAAGATCCATCTGGAAATTTTTTTACTGGTATTATCTTACATGGTTTCACTGGGAACATTTATGGAATCAACACTTCTGTAGCTCAGCGACAAGTGGTGGGTATTTAAGTGTGGAGCAATATTAAAATATCCTGGTGACTAGTACATGTATCTCTCCATAAGTAAAGTTGCCAGATCAATAAACACACAGGTTTGGACTTTGATCTTCACCAGGTCAGTGGATTGCTTCAAAAGCAAAGTTTTGTGCAAGCGCTAAGTATGCTCTCTGAAAGAGCCTATGCCTGCGACTAATGAGACTTGTCTGCTCTTCTGCAAAGATCAGTTTCTTCTCTGCAACATCAAGGAGATCTGAGGAAAAGGAAATAAAGCTGTAAAGTCAAAGAGATGCCTGGTGGAACTTATTTGTGCTATCAGGACATGGATCGTTTGAATGTTTTTATTACTTATGCAAGATTGCACATATTCCTCTACGCTGACTTTCTCATGAAAACTGCCATGAGTCACGCTCATGGAAGATGTCTTATTTGTAAATAAGTGTTCATAATTTTGTTATGTTGTTTTTATCTAGAATTTGAAAAACAAACTGTCATGGTGTACAGATGTGTGTTTATATTGCCAGTAATCCAAGGGAAAAATAAGACGTTAACCAAAGCCACGTAGCCGGGCCTCGACTCAGATACTGTAGAGTAGATGCTTTTTCCTGCCTTTACTGTACCAGCGCCTAGGATGTTCAGTGCAGAAAAAGTTAATTGTTTTAGACAACATGATGGTATCAAGTTATGAGTCCAGTGAAACCAATCGTATCTTATACCAGGAAGGGGCCACCAAACTATGGCCTGTGGGCTCAATCCAGCCCATGGTTTGTTTTTGTACAGCCTATAGGCTAAGAATGGTTTTTTTTTTTTTTTTGAATAGTTGAGGGGAAAAAAGCCAAAAAATGACATCATTTAATGACATATGCAAATAATACAAAAGTCAAATTCCAGTGTCCCTCAATAAGGTTTTATGGGAACACGACCACACTTTTTTTTTAAGACAGGATCTCGCTCTGTTGCCCAGGCTAGAGTACAGTGGCACAGTCATAGCTCACTGTGGCCTCAGCCTCCTGAGTAGATGGGACTACAGATGCATGGCACCACACCCTAGCTAATTTTTTCATTTTTTGTAGAGACAAGCTCTTGCTATGTTGCCCGGGCTGGTCTGTAACTCCTGGCCTCAAGTAATCCTACTGCCTTGGCCTCCCAAAATACTGGGATTACAGATGTGAGCCACTGTGCCTGGCTACAGCCACACTTTCATTTACATAGTGCCTGTAAATGAAACTGTAGTTTCATTTACATAGTGCCTGTAAATGAGCTGCCTCACGCTACAAAGCTGAGTTGAGTGGTTGTGACCGATTGTGTGGCCTGCAAAGCCTAAGATATTTACTCTCTGGACTTTTACAGAAAGTTTGTTGACCCTGGTCTCTACAAAGGAGTTGAACTCTCCTTTAGCTTGCCATTATTCTGAACACCAACCCAGAGCTGTGGCATCCCTGAGACTACCACCAGAGGGCGATGTGGGCCCCACAGTAGTGCATAATCAGGACCTTTCTTGGAGACAGTGAAAGACTTGGCATTTCAGATGGTTCCACCCTAATTATATTAGCATTATTTCCCAACAGGAAAGTCTTCAAGAAACAAAACAGTACTCATTCACTGGAATGTGGTTTGAGACACCAGCATTAAGTAAAGATTTTGACTTAACCTGGAGTCAAGGCTCTAGTTTAGGAATTTACGTCCCACTCATTTTCATGGCTCAAAGTCTTATGCAAAGTAGGTTTTCAAAGAATTGCAGAATCGGCCAGCCATGGTGGCTCAAGTCCGTAATCCTTGTACTTTGGGAGGACGAGGGGAGCAGATCACCTGAGGTCAGGAGATTGAGACCAGCCTGGCCAACATGGTGAAGCTCCATCTCTACTAAAAATACAAAAGTTAGCTGAGCGTGGTAGCACAGGCCTGTAATCCCAGCTACTTGGGAGGCTGAGGCAGGAGAATCGCTTGAAACCAGGAGGTGGAGGTTGCAGTGAATAGGGATCGCACCACTGCACTCCAGCCTGGGCGACAGAGTGAGACACTCTCTCAAAACTAAAATAATTGCCGAATTGCCCGTTGGAAATTTTGTCATGAGCTTACCTCATGATGATAGTTACACTGTTCCTTTAAAAAGACATTTACATAACTTGTCAAATTATTAATCACTTTTAAACAGAGTAATAACTATATTTGTCTCTATAATTGAAGCAGATTACTAATTAACATTTTAGAGAATTAAACTGCTTGCTTACGAAGTAGCTATTAAAACAAAAATGCAATATGTAGTGTTTAGTAGATTAAAAAACTTCATTGCATTGTACTTTGTAATGAAAATGTTCTATTCAATAAGGTATCTTTTTTTTTTTCCTTTTGGCCAAGATGGCACTAAGTAAAATTTAAATGAAGTGTAATCCATGAGTCAGCCAGATTTTCTTTCAGCTGGAAAAATCTTTAGTAACACCTTCCTTCTAAATGATAGAAACTAACTTTTCCAAACACACTGTAAACAGCAGGCACTCAAGAGAGAGCATTGGTTATGCTCCATTTCCTAACCTAAAGGATTCTTGCCACAGACCCACCTCTGAGAACCCAAGCTCCTCAGTGTTTTTAGTATCTTTTGGTCACATTTTATCCAATTACCATATTACCTTTTATAAATGTTAGATTTCCAAGGAGGTAAGTGAATCACAAAAGGCAGGTGAACTGTACCCAGTCAAAATGCCTTATCTGGCTTTTTCTCTGTTTTTGGTATTTTTTTTTTTCTATTTTTTTGAGTTTTGCTCTTGTTGCCCAGGCTGGAGTGCAATGGCGAGATCTCGGCTCACTACAACCTCTGCCTCCTGGGTTCAAGCAGTTCTCTTGCCTCAGCCTCTTGAGTAGCTGGGATCACAGGCGCACACTACCATGCCCAGGTAATTTTTTATTTTAGTAGAGATGGGGTTGGTCAGTGTGGTCTCACAACCTCAGGTGATTCTCCCACCTCGGCCTCCCAAAGTGCTGGAATTACAGGTGTGAGCCACCACACCCAGCCTCTTCTTCTAAATACTAAGACTTTCTCCCAAGCCCATGTCCATTCCTACCTAAAAGTCAAGTTGACATGAAGTAAAAAAATGACATATTGCTTCTGAAGATGGGATTGCTTGGCATTTGGGATCTTTGCTTTAAAAGTAGTGATAATGCTTCCCCAATCCAGTTCTATCTGCCTGAGTGACTAGAACATTTACTATGGCACATTTTCCAGGTTTGATAGGAAAATGCTAAGTGTAGGGCACAGATATTCTTGCTCAGAGGCACTCTACCAGGCTTTGAAAAAGTCAGTTTATACATGCACGGACACTAGTTTCAATAAACTTCTGTTTGGCTATTCCTATTTTTGAATATTTTCTACACTTAATAGTGTTTTCAGTCTTCAGCATATCTGTGCCATAGTTACACATTTGAGTATTCTTACACATTTGAATATTACCAAACAGGACCTTATGAATATATGTAAATATAACTCATTTTATTAATTTCAAGGCTTCTTTATAGGTGTCCGTTTACAAACTATATGACATGACAAGTTTATGCACGATTATTTTGAAGTAGCTTTTTTACTTTTGGGTGGTTTCCTTATCTTATTAGGGTTTGGAATCAGTTTCTTTATTTTAAGAGGCTGTAATGTTACAGAAGCCTGCCGACCTTCAGCAAGCTTTCTCTTAGGTTTTGACAGATCGTCAAATGAAGTGTCCAAAAGCTCTTTGTCTTGGCTTTCCACAGGTTCGGTCTCTGAATTTTCCCCAGCATCTTCAGTTCTGTCTTGAAGCCATGGTACACTTAAACTGGGTACTCTGGGGATGATGGCTCTTACTTCATCCACAAAGTCACTAGTGTTCTTTTTGAACCCCAAGGCTAGAACACATTTTAAGCCTATGACAGGGGCAATTCTCTCGCTGAGCCGGGGGACCTGGCAGGCAGGGACAGTTCTGCTGATGCTTAACTGAATCAAGTGTGAAGTGATAATGGCAGGCTTGACAGATTTACACACCAGAACTAACAGCAGCTCACTCCTTTCCAGGGCTCTGGTAACTTCGTTAACACCAATGGCAAGCTGCTTCCTGACGTGTGCGGGCGTCCACCCTGACACCTGCTGCTTAGCATCTGTTTTCTTCTTCAGATCCTCGCTGATATCAACATCGAGGCCACATTTCTCTCTGCTTTCTTTTTTCGGAAAAGGTGTTTTGTTCTTCTTCTTCCTGTCTTCAATCTTCTGAAGTCCAATAGCTTTAAACCTGTCCTCCAGCGTCTGCAGGATGAAGTGCATATCCTTGCTCCCCAGAGTGCTCCAGCAGACAGTGTATGGGTTGTTCAACGATGTCTTCACAACCAAAGGTCTCGTCTTACGCACAGATCCCCGCGCCGGTGCCTGAGGAGCTGCAGCCATTTGGAAACTCCTCCCAAGAAACAAAATGACAACAGAAAAAATTCATCTTAACTACAATTACATGACTTAAGAGTATTTTGGTT
The DNA here is from genome assembly GCA_963574635.1 of Cheracebus regulus. Classification (NCBI taxonomy): domain Eukaryota; kingdom Metazoa; phylum Chordata; class Mammalia; order Primates; family Pitheciidae; genus Cheracebus; species Cheracebus regulus. The sequence goes on from CAUYQU010037241.1 coordinate 26,967, forward strand.
GTACTCTGAGACAGAATTTCGCTCTTGTTGCCCAGGCAGGAATGCAATGGTGCAATATCGGCTCACTGCTACCTAAACCTCCTGGGTTCAAGCGATTCTCCTGCCTATGGAGTAGCTAGGATTACAGGTGCCTGCCACCAAGCCCAGCTAATTTTTGTACTTTTTTTAGTAGAGATGGGGTTTCATCATGTTGGCCAGGATGGTCTCAAACTCCTGACTTCAGGTGATCCACCCACCTTGGCCTCCCTAAGTGCTGGGATCACAGGCGTGAGCCACCACGCCCAGCCTGTACTCTGATTCTTGATAAGCTAGAGCAAGCCTGATTATGTAAGTCCAATTAGGTGAGTATACACTTACCCTCTTTTTAAAGATTAAGTAATTTTATTTTTCCCCACTTTTCTTACCCCGTTTTGAATGCTTTACTGTGGCCCTTTAGAAAACTCAGGACTGGCCGGGTGCAGTGGCTCACGCCTGTAATCCCACTAGTTGGGAGGCCGAGGCAGTCGGATCACAAGGTCAGGAGTTCAAGACCAGCCTGACCAACGTGGTGAAACCCCGTCTTAAAAAGAAAATTCAGTACTATGGGTGACCAGTGTTTAATTTCCCCATTTTTTTTTTCAAATGACTTGTCTTTATTCCTATACAAGCAATATGTGAATGTTTTATTATTATAATCATAGGGCAATTCCATGTCTATTCATTTCATTTATTAAAAATATTCTGTTTCTACTTGTTCATAGTTAACCTTTTAGTGACTGCATGGTATTAATCTTATAACTTGTTACTGTTTTCCAAATTGCTGTCTAGGTGGGCTTCCATTCATTTATTCAACAAATATTCTAGGCCAGCTCATGTCTTCAGTCCCAGCATTTTGAGAGGCTGTAGTGGGCAGATCAGTTGAGCCCAGGAGTTCAAGACCACCCTGAGCAACATGGAGAAACCCTCTACAAAAAATATATAAATTAGCTAAGTGTGGGGCATACCTGTAGTCCCAGCTACTTGGGAAGCTGAGGTGGGAGGATCACTTGAGCCCAGGAGATCAAGGCTGCATGAGTGTGATCGTGCCACCACACTCCAGCCCAGTAATTCATCAGATTCTGTCTTTAAAAAAAAAATCATCTGAGTGCCTCCAGTGTGCAAGTGGTGTTCTAGGTCCTGGGGTTCACAGTAAACAAGCCCCGCCATCCACCTGCAGAGAGCTTACAATCTGCAAGGAGTCTGGGGGCCTCTGCCATTCACAACTAATCAGGTGTGATATTTTAAAGAACTGGAACAGTCATCTCATGATTAAAACTTCAAATAATACTGTCATGTCCACTTTTCTAAGTCTCCCCCTACCAAGAGCCCTAAATTTCTTGAATATCCTTCCTATAGCATTTGATACATATGCAGGCATACATTCCCCCCTCTTTTTTTTTGTTTCGTTTTTGAGACAGAGTTTTCCTCTTGTTGCCCAGGCTAGAGTGCAATGGCACGATCTCAGCTCACTGCAGCCTCTGCCTCCCAATTTCAAGCAATTCTCTTGCCTCAGCCTCCCCAGTAGCTGTGATTACAGGAGCTTGCCACCAGGCCTGGCTAATTTTTGTATTTTTAGTAGAGACAGGGTTTCACCATGTTGGCCAGGCTGGTCTCAAACTCCTGATCTCAGGCGATCCACCCATCTCAGCCTCCCAACGTGCTGGGATTACACGTGTGAGCCACCGCGCCCCTGCCATGCCTCCTTATGGGGCCCCCCAAGCTGGTATTTTCTGAAGACTAGGGAAATGTAATGAAATTTAAAAATATTAATCCATTGAGGAAAAATAAGAATAGGGATGCTTAATGGGAAAGTGTTATAAACTACTGGTCCAGAAGGCATAATCCTGTTTATCTCCCAGAGGCAACTACGCATTCCTTTCTCTGCCCTCAGTTTCCTTCCCTTCCTTCCTGGGGCTCAGCTAGAACCACAGGGACCCCACCTGGCAAAACTAAAGGAAGTTATGTCCTTTCCATTTATATTTCCACTTACTAGGCTGGTGGCTGATGCTGAAGTCAAGTGTGTCTGTGCAGTGTATCACTGTATAAAGCACTCTCTCCATGGATTATTTGCTTCTCGCAGCATTCCTATACAATTCCCCAATGTGTGGCCAACATGGTGAAACCCCGTCCCTACTAAAAATACAAAAAATTAGCTTGGTGTGGTGAGGTGCTTGTAATCCCAGCTATTCTGGAGGCTTAGGCAGGAGAATCATTTGAACCTGGGAGGCGGAGGTTGCAGTGAGCCGGGATAGCGCCACTATGGGCGACTGCTATGTCCCTCCCCGCCCCCCCCCAAAAAAAAAGTTTAAGTAAGTTCAATGTGGCTGTAGCAGAGATGCTAGAGTAAACGGTGAGAAACTAGGAAAGGTGGGTAAGGACCAGATAGTGAAGACCTTTGCAAGCCTTCCAGTGGGAAGCGACTTTAACGTCTAAAACAGAGGCGTCATGATTAGAAAGATCGTTAACAGATCTTTGCGGATCTGGGCAAAGGAAGGGTACTTGAGCAACAGACGCTCCTGGAGTCGTCCAGATTAGAAATAGCGGTGGCCTGCTCTAGAGGCGCCGCAAAGAGGACTGCAGAGAAATACATGTTAGTTGGAAAAGGCGGTAGAATCTCCGGAAGCAGTAGTGACCAGCTGGGAGTAAAGTTGAAGAAAGTATCGGGGTGACTCCCGGTTTCTGGATCCCGCCATAGCCGAGGGGCGACCGCCGACCCTGGCACCTGACCACCTCCCCACTGCACGCCGCCCCTGGATCGAGTACCTTACTGCTTTACTCTTTAGCACACGGAACTCTTCTGTTGTTCGTGTCTCCTTGGAGACCGTGGAGAACAGAAGGATCGGCCTGGGATCTTCGCTTTGTACTCCTGGTTTCCAGCCGGGGCTGCAATCCAGCAGAGGAACCTCAGGAGAGGCGCGGAAGCTCTGAGTGAGCGCGCCCGCCCCGGGACTGGGTGGCCCGGAAGCCCCGGAGGACTTGCGTGCGCGTGGGCTTCGGCCTCCAGAATGCGCGGAGTCCCGGGCCAGATCCCTCCTGGGTAGGCCTCCTGCCGGCGCGCGCTTCGCGTGGCTACCTGGAACACGAGGGAGACTCCGCCGTCACCCGAGGGCGACAGCGCCGGATCCATGCGCGCCTGCGCCGCGCGTGCGCGGAGACCTCGCCTCTCGGCCACGCCTTCGAGACGCGACGTGGGGCGGGGCGGAAGTTGCTCGGAGCAGTGCAGCGTTATCCTGCGTTAGGTCGCTCTGGAGAGGGGAAAGCGACCCACAGCTTCCCGCGGCCTGGAAACTACACGTCGAGGCTCCATCTTTTAGACTCGAGTTTAGGCCCCGAGGTGGAGGCTGCGGACTGGCCCCCTACAGCAGCAGTGCGCAGGCGCAAGGTCGGTATCGCGAGACCCTGCGGTTGCCTGGGTAACCAGACGCTCCGGACTTGGACTGCCTAGTTGTTCAGAGGCCTCAAAGGACTGGCCCTCTCGAGGAGTGTGTGCTGCCCTCTCTCTTCTAACCCAATTTCTACCTTTCAATGCCTTGGAGTCTTAGCCCTCTATCTCTGTTCGCTTTTCCGTATTTGCTATGCCTCTGGGACGCACATCTCCAGCCCTTGTCCCAGTGAGCCCGTCGCCGTAGAATCCCTGCGGACTCCCCAGCACCATGAAAATCAAGATAAAAGGGAGGAGTGTTGGGTAAAACACCTGCCCATAGGCAATAATGCAGGGAATCATGAGCCCTGAAAAGAGAAAGGCAGTAAGAGTTGCCTTGAATTCAGCAACAGCTGCCCAGAATGTCCCATCCAGTGTCCACTGTGACTGTTCCAACCCATGAAGACTCAGGTTACCATCGGAGTCGCTGCAAAGTCCGGGACAAGTGATGAAGAGGCCGAATAACACTTTTTTTTTTTTTTTTGAAACGGAGTCTTGCCCAGGCTAGAGTGCATTGGCGCGTTCTCGGCTCACTGCAACCTCGGCCTCCCGAGTTCAAGCGATTCTCTTGCTTCAGCCTCCCAAGTAGCTGGGACTACTGGCGCGTGCCATCATGCCCGGCTGATTTTTTGTCTTTTTAGTAGAGACGGGGTTTCACCGTGTTAGGCAGGATGGTCTCCTGACCTCGTGACCCACCTGCCTCGGCCTCCCAAGGTGCTGGGATTACAGGCGTGAGCCACCACTCCTGGCCTCTGTAATTTCAATTTTCATGTTTAAGTACCTGTGAAGTACCTAACTGGCCATAAAGCAAACACAACAAAATAAAGCGATATGGCTTTTGGTCAAAGATCGTTGGAGGTTACACTACACAGGGTAAAGTGCAATGTGATTTTTGTCACATTAGAAAGATGAAAAAGAGATTACAGTGAGTTTGTAAGGACAGGCTTGTGTTTCATAAAATGAATCGGGTGAGTTCGCTGTGAAGAACTTCAAGCAGCTTGCATTTCCAAAGACAAATAATGACACGCGTCTAATTAAAATGCTAAAGTAATGGGAAGGAAACGTGCATGCGTTTCTGACCCCCCTAAGTTTCCAGATTTATAGTTTGAGCTATCTTGGCTTACATTTTCTCTATAGAAAACATCAGCTGTTACATTACTTGGCTCTGGGCTGAAATCCTAACTTCATCACTGAAGAGCTTATGACCCTAGGCAACTTTATTAACCTCCTCTATGAAGTGATAAAAATAGTACCTAATGTGAGGATTAGAAGAGATGATCCTGTATGCTAAGATGATTGTTACATGCAGGGCACATAGTTATGTGCTTGATAAATTGAACTATGGTGAATTCGGTCTCAGCCAAGTTAATAAAAATGGAACATAACCTCTATTATTTTAGTACTTGTGTTTTATTTTAAAACTAGTAGTATATCTCAGGGAAGGGCTGTCCAGAAAAAAAAAACAAAAAACAAAACTAGCCGTATAATTTCCACAAGTATTTTGCTTAAATCAACAAGTACATTTTGAAAGTAATTTCTCTTCCTCTTATATTACACAAACATTACAACCAAAAAGTAAAAAGCTTTCTTCCATGACCCAATCACCAATCATGCCCCCTGCTTTTTTTTTTTTTGAAATGGAGTTTCACTCTTGTAGCCTAGGCTGGAGTGCAGTGGCACAATCTTGGCTCACCGCAACCTCCGCCTCCCGAGGTCAAGCAATTCTCCTCCCTCTGCCTCGAGAGTAGCTGGGATTACAGGCATGTGCCACCACGCCCGGCTAATTTTGTATTTTTAGTAGAAACAGGGTTTCTCCATGTTGGTCAGGCTGGTCTTGAACACCTGACCTCAGGTGATTCGCCCACCTCAGCCTCCGAAAGTGGTGGGATTACAGGCGTGAGCCACGATGCCCAGCCCATGCTCATTTTTTTCTTTAGGGTTTCCTTCTACTTTGTTTCACATATGTGCATGCTTTTACATTAAAATAATACAGATTACATCTTCTGATTTTCTTTTCACATAACACTTTTTCGTGTTTCTCAAATTATTACCTTACATATTTGATATCCTATACTGAAGAATCAGTTTTACTTTTTTTTCGTTTTTGGAAACACAGTTTTGATTTTTTGCCCAGGCTAAAATGCAGTGGCACCATCTCAGCTCACTGCAACCTCCTCCCAAGCTCGAGCCATTCTCCCACCTCGGCCTCCTGAGTAGCGGGGACTATAGGAGCGTGCCACCATGCCTGGCTAATTTTTGTACTTTTTGTGGAGACTGGGTCTTGCCATGTTGCCCAGGCTGGTCTCAAATCATGGGATCAAGCAATGCTCCCACCTTGGCCTTCCAGAGTGCTGGGATTACAGATGTGCACCACCACACCTGGCCAGTAAATGACAGTTGTTTTATCCTGTGAAATGTTTGCTCTTTGAATATTAGAGCATTCTTTTATATTAATTCTAGAATTAGACTACTGTTTGATTTGTATACTTTCCATTACTTGACAATGATTTAAGTTTCTGAGTGATGGCCAGCTGTGATTGCTCACACATGTAATCCCAGCACTTTGGGAGGCTAAGGCAGGAGGATTGCTTGAGCTTGGGAGTTCAAGACCAGCCTAGGCAACATGATGAAACCCTGTCTCTACAAAAAATAAAAATTAGCTGGGTATAGTGGGTGTACCTGTAGTCCCAGCTACTCCTAAGGCTAAGGCAGAAGGATGGCTTGAGCGCAGAAGGTGGAGGCTACAGTGAGCTTTGATCACACCACTGCACTCCAGCCTGGGCAACAGAGTGAGACCCTGTCTCCAAAACAAATAAATAATTAAAAGAGTGATTAATAAATTTTATCATTAGCTGCAATCTTTTGATGAAACAAATGAAGGCCCGAACAAGAAAATTTGTCAATAGAAGAATGTAAGGGAATTGGCCACCGGATTCTTCTTTCCCTTCATGATATTCTGACCTTGGCTGTGTGTGTGTGTGTGTGTGTGTGTGTGTGATTGTTGGATTATATATAACAGTAGTTGTTATGTAAACAATAATCGGTTATTTTAAACCAGTTACTAAGAATAAACTTTAATGAGGAGCTGCAAAATGAATATTGAAAGCTCTACTCATTAGGAGTGTATAGTACTCCAAAGAATATCTGTGTCCACAGAGACAGTGTGAACGTCAGGAGTTTCAAGCAACTAAGCAACTCACAGGCCTCACAAAACAGCAAAGTCAAGCCCAACATGATGACAGCTCCCTGCAGCTCTAATGCCATGGGATAACATTCCTAGTCTCAGAGGTCAGACGGCAGGTGTCATGAGCGTGGGTCACTCAGTTGAGCAACAAACTCTAAACTTCAGCAAGCAGTTCTACAGACTTCGGCAGAAGCCTGCAACCCCATTGTGAAGTGGAGCAGGTAGGTGTAGGGAGTGCGGAGAAAGGAGGGAAGTTGGAAACACCTAGTCTCAACTGAACTAGGGACATGGATGAGAAACACCCTTGTGAGACTCTCTCAAAAATAGGGAAGTCCTGGGGGCAAGGTCCTCCCTGTGCTGAACGGGAAGCTCCCTAGCATGGCCTTCTGTGTCCCCACCACCAGCGTGTCAGTCGTGAGCCTGATGTGCTGTCTGGAAAAACCTGCCAAATAGGACGACATCAGGAAGGTGGTGAAGCAGGCATCGGAGGGCCCATCAGGGGCATCCCGGGCTACACCGAGCACCAGGTCATCTCCTTGGACTTTAACAGCGATGCCCACTCTTTCACCTTTGATGCCAGAGCTGGCATTGCCCTCAGTGACCACTTACTTTGTCAAGCACATTTCCTGATACAACAATGACTTTGGCTACAGCAACGGGTTGATGGACCCCATTGTCCACATGGCCTCCAAGGAGTAAGACTCCTGGACCACCAGCCCCGGTGACAGCACAAGAGCCAGAGAGAGGCCCTCACTGCTGGGGAGTCCCTGCTCCACTCAGCCCCCACCACACTGAGAATCTCCCCTCCTCACAGTTTCCACGAAGAGCCCCCTGAAGAGAGAGGTGCCTAGGGAGCCCCACCTTGTCATGTACCATCAAGAAAGTCCCCTGTGCTCAGCCAAAAAAAAAAAAGAAAAAAAGGATAGGGAAGGTTTGCTCCCAAGAAAATCACAAGGCATTCTGCCAGGTCTCAGGGTAGACGGCAGCCAGCCTCGCCTACGTGGCTATGTGGAGGCAGCCAAGGTTGTTAGGAGCTCAGCGGCTTGGCAGTGCTGTTTTATGAAAACAGGGAAATTTGAAAGAGTTTTAATCCTTCCTTTTTAAACCCTTCTTCCCCCTTTCCCACAGGTACAATATTCATTGAATTATAAGTGTTGTGGATAAAGCAGTGGGCCAGAGTTCTAAAGGAGGAGAAACAGTAAACAAAGAATGTAAATGATAGAAGTTGTCAGATGATTCAAAGCGCTACAGAAAAAAAAAAAAAAAAAAAAAAAAAAACCAGGGGAAGCCAGGTACAGTGGCTCATGCGTGTAATCCCAGCACTTTGGGAGGCTGAAGCGGGTGGATCACTTGAGGTCAGAAGGTCAGCCTGGCCAACATGGTAAAACCCCATCTCTACTAAAACTACAAAAATTAGCTGGGTGTGGTGGCACACACCTGTAGTACCAGCTACTCTGGCGGCTGAGGCTGGAGAGTCACTTGAACCCGGGAGGAGGAGGTTGCAGTCGGCTGAGATCACGCCACTGCACTCCAGCCTGGCAATTGAGTGAGACTTTGTGTCAGAAACAATGACAAAAACGAAAAAGCAGGGAAGAGAGGAAGAGTGCTGGGATGGGTGATGAAAGGCCTCCCGAGAGACGACAGATGAGCACACTCGGAGGAGCAGAAGCACCGAGCCAGGCTGACCCTGGGAGGAGTTCTGAGACAGAGACGGGAGAGCAGGAGAGTGATGGGCCGGTCAGAATAGCAAAACGGCCACGTGGAGCTGGTGAGAATAACCGAAGAAAGACGGAGAGAGATGACCGGAGGCTAATGGACCACACTAAACCTATTTCTTGTCTCAAAGGCTTCCTGGATGTGTTGCCACATAGGCTGAGTCTTGAAGAAGGAGTTGGCTAGTTAAGAAAGTGGGAAAAGGAGCCGGGTGCCGTTGCTCATGCCTGTTGTCCTAGCACTTTGGAAGGCCAAGGCAGGTGGGTCACTTGAAGTCAGGAGTTCGAAACCAGCCTGGCCAACATGGTGAAACTCTGTCTCTACTACAAATGCAAAACTTAGCAGGCATTGTGGTGCACACGTGTCATCCCAGTTACTCAGGAGGCTGAGCCAGCAGAATCGCTTGAACCTGGGGGGCGGAGGATGCAGTGAGCCGAGATCGCATCGCTGAACTCCAGCCTGGGAGACAGAGCGAGACTCCATCTCAAAAACAAAAAATAAGGAAAGAAATAAGTGGGGAAAGGGTGTCCCAGACAGCGGAGTGGCAAGTATCTACACACCTGGAGAAACTGAACTTGAATTCCTTCAGTTACCTGGGGGAGAGCGTCCATGCCTGTGGGAAGAAAAGCAGCGAGACACGTGCTTGAAGAGGTCAGCAGGACCTGGGCCACCCTGGAGGACCACATGTATTATTCAGAGAAGGAGAGCTAAATTTCCCGTGCAGACAAGAGAGCAAAACCAGCCCCACAGCCCTATGTCAAAAGGGTGGTGGGAATTAAGGATCAGATTGGAGTTTGTGTCTTTTTTTCCAGGTAATTGAATTTTTTTAAAAAATCTTTTTTTTTTCCAGATAACTCTTCATCTTGACAGTACTAAAGATTCCACAAAACCCCATCAGAATCCCAATGGATGTTTCTTTATAGACAAAGAAAAATCTATTCTGAAACTCATGCTATGGATTTTATTTTATTTTTATTATTTTCTGAGACAGAGCCTCGCCCCGGTGCCCAGGCTAGAGAGCAGGGGCCCCATCCTGGCTCACTGCAATCTCCCCTCCCAGGGGAAGGTTGGTTGAAGGCAGCTTCAAGCAATTCTCCTGCCTCAGCCTCCCACGTAGCTGGGACTACAGATGCCCACCAGCACGCCCAGCTAATTTTTGTATTTTTAGTAGAGACGGAGTTTCGCCACGTTGGCCTGGCCGATCTTGAACTCCTGACCTCAAGTGATCCACCCACCTCGGCCTCCCAAAGTGCTGGGATGATAGGTGTGACCCACCGCGCCTGGTCTTTTCTTGCGTCCTGAGAGAAGACACTCATGGCTTGTCAATGAGATGCGGAATGGCAACCCAGGAGAAGAAAATACTTTCAAAAGAGGTCTTTAAAGAAGATTCTGGATTTAGAGAAGAAAGCAGAGGACAATGTAGCATCCATCCCTCACCTCTTCCGTTTTTTCTGTTTGTTTTTGAGACGGAGGAGCTCAAGCAATTCTCTTGCCTCAGCCTTCCGAGTAGCTGGGGCCACAGGTGCACGCCACCATGCCCAGCTAACTTTTGTATTTTAGTAGAGATGGGGTTTCACCATGTTGGCCAGGATGGTCTCGATCTCTTGACCTGGTGATCCGCCCCCCTCGGCCTCCCAAAGTGCTGGGATTACAGGCGTCAGCGACGGTGCCCGGCCGCCCCTTCTGGTTTATTGTAGCGATGATAATGCCAGAATGTCTCAGCTGAAGATATGGGCTGACCTCCGCGCAGCGTTTCCCGCTGAAACGCCAGGGACAGGGTTCTGCCCCGCAGCCAGGGCTAGGCTGAGAGAGGACGCGCTGGCTGTGCTCAAGCTGCCGTTGGCCTCAGTCCCCTACTAGACATTCCCATCGTCCCGGACTTCAAACACAAACTGCCCAGTCGGTTTTTCCAACAGGTTGCTTTTTGTCCTTTACTGGGAATGCACTGATTTCACCATGAAAATATTTGTGAGGAGAGGAAGAAAGATTGTCATGAAAAAGCAAATATTTTAAAAATGTAGCTGTATGCAAAAACAAGCTGAAAGATTGCTCGTTGCGTTGTTACACGTTCAAGTTCAGTCGCTTTGCCGACAATGAGTTTCTTTTTTCTCCTGCCTTTCACCAATGCTACCATTCAGGCGAAGCGTCGGAAATGAGCCCCTCGAAAGACCAGCCGATTTGGTTCCAGTCCTTTGGAAATGTAACAAAATGCAAGTCACAACCCTATTCGGTGTGTCTGCAGACTTGGAGTGACATTTTGTTCCCCTCGAAACTGGGTTAAATTGAATAGGTGTTCAGTCCTGCGCCTTTACCATAATCCAAAACGAGTTAGGCTGGTTGCAGCGTGTGTCTAGAATTGAGGTGTTTTTCCTTTATAAAGAGGAGAAAAGGTGCAAACCACAGGCTACTTTCACTCATGATAACCAGCCTAGAGGCAGCATGGGGGAGACGCATACGTCCTCCACATTTCTAGGAACAAGGGACAGGAGGGAAGTATGTAGAAAGAAGGAATCCTGTGCTTTGGGAGGCCGAGGCAGGAGGATCGCTTGAAGTCAGGAGTTCGAGACCAGCCTGGGCAACTTAGCGAGACGCCACCCCCCACCCCAAAACATCTCTTAAAAAAATTTATATATATGTTTATATTTATTTATATTTCTAATTTATAAAATTTTAAATATATACAATTTTACATATGTCAATTTTTTAGAGAAAAAATATATAATATATATACCTAGCAAGCCCCCTCACCTCTCTTTAAAAAGTATATCTATATGTTTTTAATTTATAAAATTTGAAATCTATATTTATATATAAATTTAAATTTTTTTAAAATTACACATATATTTTAAGAGCGTTGGGGGTCTCTCTAGGTGTGTGTGTGTATATACACAGACACACATCTATACACACATACACACACACACACACACACATTTATTTATTTATTTATTTTTAAGAAGGCATTCCAAGGGAGGCCTGTGTCCTGGGGAGACCTCTCTGGGTTTCCTGTAAAGAGTATCTTGAGAAAGAATAGAAGAGAGAGCCAAGAGCGGAGGGGAGAACTCATTTAAATTCTCTCCTCTACGCCTTTCCAGTTGCAGCCTGGGGAACCCGGCGCGCGGTGCGGCTCAGAGCCCAGTCCCACCCCCGCGCCTGCGACCAATGGGAGGCGGCCGGGCCGGGAGCGCGACCAATGGCAGCGGCCGGCGGAGACGCGGCCCTTTAAGAAGCGGCGGGTGCGGGAGGGGCGGAGTGTCGGGACAGCCGCAGCGGCGGCGGCGCGGTGGACGCTACCATGGCCCTGCAGGTATCCGGGACGTGGGGAGGCCGCGCGGGAGGGACGCTCCCCGAGGGACTGCACAGGTGGGGCTCGCGGTGGGCGTGGCGCCCCCCGGGAGCGCTCGGCGGTGACCCGGGGGACACGCCCGCTGCTTCCCTGGCGCCCCTGATGACAGTGTAGACCGCACCTGTGCCTGCTGACGGCTAGCCGTGGCTCCCAGGGCAAACCTACCGGACCCCCGAGGCCGGTGAGCGGCCGTGAGCCAAAAGGCAGGCTTGGCACGAACACCGGGGGGCACGGGGCCGACCTCCTCCGCCCTCCTCTCTGAGTCTCCTAGAGGGAGTCGAGATCGCTGGGTCTCACCCTCCCCGCCAGCCAGCCCCCTTTCTCGTTGGGACCTCCAAGACTTCTTGTAGTGTCATGCTGAGCAGAAGAGATCTGTGAAGCTCCGATTTAAAAATACTGTTTTACTGGTATGTTAAAAAAACTGTGAAGGGTGGAAAACTTTGGAGAAGACAATACATGTAAAGTAAATGATCACCATCAGGAATTCCTTCGCCCAGACGATAACCACTGCTGACATGCTGGGGTAGTACGTCCTGGTATGGTTTCTCCCACGTGTGTCTGTGTATGACATATGTCTACATATATACCTATGATGTTATTGTGTGTGTAGTAAGGCACGACAGTAGTAGAGGCAATTTCTCATCATTAAATATTCTAAAATGTAACTTTTTTTTTTAGACAGGGTCTCACTCTGTCACCCACGCTGCAGGGCAGTTGGTGCGATCTCCGCTCACTGCAGCCTCCGCCTCCCGGGTTCAAGCCATTCTCGCGTCTCAGCCTCCCCAGTAGCCGGGATGACAAGCACACGCCACCACGCCGGTCTGATTTTTGTTTTTGTTTTTGTTTTGTTTTGTTTTGTTTTGAGACAGAGTCTCGTTCTGTCACCAGGCTGGAGTGCGGTGGTGTGATCTCGGCTCACTGCAACCTCCGCCTCCTGGGTTCAAGCGATTCTCGTATCTCGGCCTCCCAAATAGCTGGGATTACAGGCATGTGCCACCGCTTCTGGTTATTTTTTTCTAGTTTTAGTGGAGATGGGGTTTCTTTTTCTGTTGTTGTTTGGAGATGGGGTTTTACTGGGTTAGCCAGACTGGTCTCCAGCTTCTGACCTCAAGTGATCTGCCCGCCTCGGCCTCCCAAAGTGCTGGGATTATAGGCTTGAGCCACCGTGCCTGGCCTCTAAAATGTAATCTTTTACATGCACAAAATTTCATACAAAGAACATGGCTCACTTATTTAATGGTTTCAATCCGGCAAGATATTGTCCTGGGTAAAAGTTATAATACATACTCCAGGGTCATCTGCGTTCAAATCTGTGCCTCACTTCTGCTTAGCCTGTGACATAATGAATCTCTCCATGCCTCTGTTTCTTTAGAAATGGGGGAGAGATATATTAAATGAGTTATATGTATAACACACTTAAAACAATGTCTAGCATGTGGTAAAAGTCCAAATTAGGATACGCTTGTGATGTAACATTTAGTTTGTTTTGGGACAGGGTCTCACTCTGTCACCCAGGCTGGAGTGCGATGACTGGATCTTAGCTCACTGCAGCCTCCACCTCCTGGGCTCAAGCAATCCTGCCACTTCAGCCTCCTAAGTAGCTAGGACAACAGGCATCCACCACCACACCTGGCTAATTTCTTTTATTTTTTTAACTTTCCCCAACCAATCAGACTTATTGCAAGCCAAGTCTTTATTTGCATAGAGGTGTAACTTTGTAACTTCACTTTAGCCTCTGGGTGCCGGCCACTACTCATTTATGTAGGATGCACTCCCAGTAACCAATGGGAAACCTCTAGAGGGTATTTAAGCCACAGAATATTCTCTTGAGCCCCTTTGCTCAGCTGGCTCCCATCCTGCGGAGTGTACTTTCAGTCTCCATAAATCTGTTGCTTCATTCTTTCCTTGCTTTGTTTGTGCATTTTGTCCAATTTTTTGTTCCAAAATGCCAAGAACTTGGACACCCTCCACTGGTAACAAGAATGGTTTGGAATTCAGTGTACTAGCTCTGTATTCAGAGCTGCGTCTCACCTATGATAACTTTCTGATCCCCATAAAGTCTGCTTGCTCATTAACCATCCAACAAGGATGGACTTAATAAACTCAGACCAGGCTCACGCCACCCGCCAGCAGTCTGTGAGGCCTTGTGGGTGCTGCCAAGGTGATTATTCATTGATTATTTATTTATTTATGAGTATTTGTGTAACCCCACACAGCCTTTATGTTGAGCTCTAGTAAGTTCTGTCCACATTGCTGGGAGCAGCTTTCCCTGCCCCTTCACACCCAACAAACGCAGACCCGACCCCCCCAGCACAATCTCGATCTCATCTCAGGGACGGCTTTTTCCATACCTTCCCCCTGTGCCACCTCCTCTGTGTTCCAGAGCAACTGCTGCATCTTATTTCTAGCAAGTCCCATGTGGCCCCGTTGCTCTGTTCATCTCCCACCAGGCTATGAGCCTTCAAGCAAACTGCCTTGTTCATTGCCAGCTGCCTGGCAAGGGCCTGGCCTATCGGAGTTGTTCAGTAGGTTTGCTAATTAGTATGAGATATGAGAGGAGCTCCGGGAGGGCAGAGTCCATAGAACCAAATAAAAAATATTTTACGTTCTTGGCCAGGTGTGGGGGCTCACGCCTGTAATCCCAGCACTTTGGGAAGCCAAGGCAGGCAGATCACTTGAAGTCAGGAGCTCGAGACCAGCCTGGCCAACATGGCAAAACCCCATCTTTATTAGAAATACCAAAAAAATTAGCCAGGCATGGTAGCTCGTGCCTATAATTCTAGCAACTTGGGAGGCTGAGGTGGGAGGATCACTTGAACCAGGAGGCAGAGGTTGCAGTGAGCCATGATTGTGCCACTGTACTCCTGCTTGGGTAACAGAGTGAGTCTCTGTCTCAAAAACAAAAAACAAAAAAACTATATTCTTAATCACCCTTAACCCTAGCACCTTCCCACTGAGGCTGATACTATCTTTTTGTGGCAGAAGCTGCATCTCAGAGGAGCTTTGTTTCTTGCGTGGAGTCCCAGGGCAGTGTGCCTCAAAGCTACCAGTGAATCCTGAGTATCCTGGCCAAGGCCAGTGTTGTTTCTACTCCAGCTCACATGGCTGCGACCGGAAAGGTCCCTGCAGGAAGGCACATCAGAACAGCCCCTTAAGGCAGGAATGCATTGCGTTGAGGTGCCAGAACCAGACCAGCTGGGTAGAGAGAGTGACACTGGCCACTGCTCTAGAACAGGGTTCCTCCCTACCTGGGGAGGGAGAAAGAGCAGGGACCCCTGAAATGGCATGGGAAACTGTGTCAGGGCTTAGCTCTTCTGTGCAGAGGTCCAAGACTTTCATTAGATCGCTTTTCTCTCTCTCTCTCTCTCTTTTTTTTGTTTGAGATGGAGTCTTGCTCGGTCACCCAGGCTGGAGTGCAGTGGCAGGATCTTGGCTCACTGTAACCTCCACTCTTGGGTCCAAGCTATTCTCCTGCCTCAGCCTCCTGAGTAACTGGGACCACAGGTGTGTGCCACCACCGTCACCTAAATTCTTGATTTCACCATGTTGGCCAGGCTGGTCTTGAACTCCTGACCTCAAGTGATCCACCTGCCTCAGCCCCCCAAAATGCTGGGATTACAGGCGTGAGCCACTGCACCCGGCCTCATACGGTTTTTAAAGAAGGCTTAGAATTCTAATTAAGGTTGGCACATAAAAGGAGTCGAGTTGCTGTCATTGGAATATAATGTGAGCGTTTACAGCAAACAACACCTGAGATGGCCCAGAAACCTGCAGAGGAAGGTCCTCCACCCCTTCTGAATAGCCTTGCCCCAGAAGCCCTGGCCACTCATGTAGCATCTTAATTTTGTTCTTATTATAAACACAGTCCGTGCACATTATAGAAAATTTGGAGAGTACAAAAAAAAATTTTTTAATTATAGAACTTACCAATAATCAGAGGCAATTACTATTTACATATTTTAGTATACTTCTTTATAGTGTTTATTTTTTCTACACAACTTACAAAGCTGAATGCATAAAAATAATTTGTGTTCTTTGCTAAACCATAAATTAAAACTTAAAGTATTTCCTTTTTTTTTTTTTTTTTTGAGATGGAGTCTCACTCTGTTGCCCAGGCTGGAGTGCAATGGCACAGTCTTGGCTCACTGCAACCTCCGCCTCCTGGGTTCAAGTGATTCTCCTGCCTCAGCCTCCCAAGTAGCTGCGATTATAGGTGCCTGCCACTGCACCTGGCTAATTTTTGTATTTTCAGTAGAGATGGGGTTTCACCATTTTGACCAGGCTGGTCTTGAACTCCTGACCTGGTGATCCACCTGCCTCGGCCTCCCAAAGTGCTGGGATTACAGGTGTGAGCCACTGTACCTGACCAACTAAAAGTATTTCTTATGTTTTGCTTTATTGCAAGTACTTTTTTTTTTTTTTTTTGAGGCAGTCTTGCTCTGTCGCCCAGGCTGGAGTACAGTGGCATGATCTCAGCTCACTGCAACCTCTGCCTCCTGGATTCAAGTGATTCTCCTGCCTCAGCCTCCAGAGTAGCTGGGATTATAGGCACGCATCACCACACCTAGCTAATTTTTGTCTTTTTTTAGTGGAGACATGGTTTCACCATGTATTGCAAAAACTTTTTTAAGTTTTTTCTAGAACTTGCTTTTTCCCCCCAAAAAAGCCTTATCATAAAGATAACAATAGCTAGCCTTTATTGAGCACTCAGTGTATGCCAAGCATGATTTTATGTACTTTATCTACTTGTTAACTGATCTAAATCCTCCTGACAACCTTGTGAATAGGTGTTATGATCACCTCATATTGCAGAGGAAGAAACAGGCACAGAGAGGTGCAATCACTTGCCCAAGGTCACACAGCTGTTAAGTGATGGAAATGAGATTCAAACCAAGTCAGTCTGGCTCTAGAGCCGTGTTCTTAACCATCGCATTACGTATAAAGTAGCCGGGAGTTTCTTAGGAAGACACGCAGAAGACAAGGCATCCCTTGTCCCATGCTCCCGTGCTTCTCAGTCGCCCATGGGAACTGGGTAGGAGATGGCCATAGTCAAGGTTATTTAGGCTGAAGACCTTGATCCCCAACTTACAGGTGGTTTTTGCTCTTCACGAAACAGCCATTCTGGTTGTGGACTGTTCCTGGACCAAACCAAGGGACAGGCTGCTTATTCTCTCTGCTCAGTAACGAGATACAGATAACCTGGGAGAGAAGAGAGTTTATTTCTGTAACTGCGTACAAGGAGAAGGCCTGGAAATTACTGCCAGACCAACTCAAAACTACAGTTTTCCAGAGCTTATATACCTTCTAAGTTATATGTCTGCGTGTAAGTGTGCATTCATCTGAAGACTTAAGTGATTAACTTTTTCTCATTTGTAACTAAGAGCTGAGTCCTGAACACCTTCCTCTGGAGCCTTAGTAAATTGACTTCATCTGGATGGTTCCAGGTGCTGGGGTGATTACCCTTATCTTGTCTCCTGCTAAGACATGGAGGTTTGGGGAGTTCCTTCAGACCCCAATAAAACCTGCTTGTGGAGGTCTGGGGATTTTCTTCAGACTCCAGTAAAACTCATTTAATCCTAAATGGGTCCAGCTAAGAATTTCTTCATTATCTTGTCATACCTCAAGGACCAGGAAGGGCCTGGGCAAAACTCTTGGTGGTTTTCTTTTTCTTTCTTTCTTTTTTTTTTTTTTTGAGATGGAGTTTCACTCTTGTTGCTCAGGCTGGAGTGCAATGGCGCAATCTCAGCTCACCACAACCTCCGCCTCCCAGGTTGAAGCAATTCTTCTGCCTCAGCCTCCCGAGTAGCTGAGGTTATGGGCATGTGCCACCGTGCCCAGCTAATTTTTTGTATATTTTTTTTTATTATTAGAGATGGGGTTACAATACACAGTCTCCATGTTGGTCAGGCTGGTCTCGAACTCCCGACCTTAGGTGATTCGCCCACCTTGGCCTCCCAAAGTGCTGGGATTACAATTGTGAGCCACCGCGCCCGGCCTTGGTGGGTTTTTGTTACATTGCAGCCTTTGTATGAGGACAGTGGCTCTTTCCGCTTTTAATATTTAACTTAAGCACTCAGTCAATGCCAAAGCAGTTGTTATGGAGGCCTGCCCTTTCAGCCGTTCGGAGACCTGGCCTGCCACACAGTACTGCCTGTCTTTGGGGCTGGAAGGAAACTTGACCCAGTGACTCCACAGAGCCCATGGAGTACTGAGGTTACATTGGGGCTCTCCACTTTCTCTCCTAGGCCTTTGGGTCCAAGGGGAGAGCTGGCATCAGAAGTATGGGGGATGGGGTGTGGCTAGCGTACGTCCTTGAACTTCCCCTGTTTGATAGCCAGGCTGCTGACAATTCCTGCTTATCCTGAATTTTTAAAAATAACACAAGGTAAAACACAGTTTATTTGAAAAATCTGTAAAGAAAAATAATCAAGAAGGCTTTCGTGAGTATAAAGTAAGAGGTTAGAAGGAGAAAGGGATGAAGTGTCTGGGAACCCTCAGGCTCCAGAGTAGACTGGACTTCCTTGTATATTTCAGCTACTGGTTGAACCCTGGGCCACCCTGAGGGTCTTTCGGAGTTAGGGAGGTCCCAGTTTTCAGAGTTAACTCGGGTCAAGCATTACTGCTTAAGTACCTGTTGTTTTTTTTTTTGTTGTTGTTGTTGTTGTTTGTTTGAGACAGAATCTCACTTTGTCGCTCAGGTTGGAGTGCAGGGGCGCTATCTCAGCTCACTGCAACCTCTGCCTCCCACGTTCAAGCAATTCTTGTGCCTCAGCCTTCTGAGTAGCTAGGATTACAGGTGTGTGCAACCACACCCAGCTAATTTTTATATTTTTAGTAGAGTCAGGGTTTTGCTATGTTCACCATGCTGGCCTCAAACTCCTGACCTCAAGTGATTCCCCCTGCCTTGGCCTCCCAAAGTGCTGGGATTACAGGCATGAGCCACCATGCCAGGCTTAAGCACATTGTATACAAAGTTTAGGTCACGAGGTCAGGAGATTAAGACCATCCTGGCCAACATGGTGAAACTCTGTCTCTACTAAAAATACAAAATTAGCTAGGTGTGGTGGTGCACACCTATAGTCTCAGCTACTTGGGAAGCCGAGGCAGGGGAATCACTTGAACCCGGGAGGCGGAGGTTGCAGTGAGCCGAGATCACGCCACTGCACTCCAGCCTGGTGACAGAGCAAGACTGTCTCAAAAAAAAAAAAAAATTAGCCAGGTGTGGTGCTGCACACCTGTAGTCCCAGCTACTTGGGAGGCTGAGGTTGGAGGCTTGAACTCCAGAAGTAGAGGTTGTTGCAGTGAGTGAAGACTGTGCCACGTCACTGCACTCCAGCTTGGGCAATAGAGCCAGACCTTGGCTCAAAAAAAAAAAACAGAAAAAAAAAAAGGAAACCTAACATTTTCTGTATTACAAATTTTATGTAGTTCTCCATATTTTGCCTGTATATTAGGTAAGTCCCAGGAGAGGTGAACTCCTAGGAATTCAAGTAAATTAAGATCATTCTGATAGAACCAGAGCAGCAAAAGCTCATTTCTATTCAAAACCTTCATCTTCCTGCTCTTTGAGTTCCTATTCCTTTTTTTTCCCCTTTAGGCCGATTTTGACAAGGCTGCAGAAGAAGTGAGGAAGCTGAAAGCAAGACCAGATGATGGAGAACTGAAAGACCTCTATGGGCTTTACAAACAGGCAACAATTGGAGACATTAATATTGGTATTATTTGTATTATATATCATTAATATTAATCTATTCATATGTTAGTTAATATATTAATTATAATTATGACATAATAATATATCATCACTTAAAATATAATATGCTCCGTTTCAACAGTGTTTATAGAAGTGCACAGTAAAACATTAACTTGCAAATGTATCTCTCCTTCTTTTGCCAGAGTGTCCAGGAATGCTAGATTTAAAAGGCAAAGCCAAATGGGAAGCATGGAACCTCCAAAAAGGTTTTTTAGTCTTTCACAAGTTTAAAGCCAACTTTCCTAATTTCCCAGTGCACCAATCAGGGAGATAACCTGTTTGTATCTTTCTAGGGTTGTCGACGGAAGATGCGATGAGTGCCTATATTTCTAAAGCAAAGGAGCTGATAGAAAAATATGGGATTTAGAATGCAGCATATGAGGAATTTTTCCTTTTGAAGCCTTCCTAACGCTATCACGACCTAACATTTAAAGGGAGAGACACACTGTTAACTTGATGTTTCATATGTATTTTTGCTATTAACGTGAATTGTAATACTTAGGAGTGTACTGAAACTATATAGTTAACTAAATTGTACTTGCTTAAACCAGGTGTCTTTGAAGGTTCTTTTAGAAAAGTATTGTATTTTTTTATTTTTATAGAGTCAGGGAGTACAACTGCAGTTTTGATTTGTTTGTTTATTTGCTTTGTTTTTTCTTGAGGAGTCTCATTCTGTTGCCCAGGCAGGAGTGCGGTGGTGCGATCTCGGCTCACTGCAACCTCTACCTCTTGGGTTCAAGCAATTCTCTTGCCTCAGCCTCCTGAGCTGGAATTACAGGCGCCCACCACCATGGCTGGCTAATTTTTGTATTTTTAGTAGAGATGGGGTTTTGCCATGTTGGCCAGGCTGGTCTCAAACTCCCGACCTCAGGTGATCTGCCCACCTTTGCCTCCCAAAGTGCTGGGATTACAGGTGTGAGCCACCGCGCCTGGTCACAAGGGCAGTTTTGTTACGTGGATATATTGTGTAGTGGGGAAGTCTGGGCTTTTTTCTAACTGTCACCCAAATAGTGTGCATTGTACCCAAAAGGTAATTTCTCATCTCACCCCCTCCCACCTTTCTGAGTCTCTAGTTTCTATTGTTCCACACTCCATGACTCTGTACACACACCGTTTAACTCCCACTTATAAGTGAAAACGTGTGGTATTTTACTTTTTATTTCTGAGGGTTTTTTAAAATCATTATTTTTTTTTTCTGAGTTTTTTCACTTAAGATCATAGCCTCCAGTTCCACCCATGTTGCTGCAAAAGCCATAATTTCATTCTTTTTATATGTCTGAGTAATATCCCCTGGTATACATATACCACATTTTCTTCATCCATCATCCACTAATAGATATTTAGGTTGATTCCATATCTTTGCTATTGTGAATTGTGCTGCAATAGACATACAAGTGCAGGTATCTTTTGGATATAATGATTTATTTTCCTTTAAGTAGATAAATACCCATAGTGGGATTGCTGGGTAGAATGGTAGTTCTATTTTTAGTTCTTTGAGACATCTCCGTGCTGTTTTTCATAGAGGTTATACTAATTTACATTCCCATTAACAGTGTGTAATTCCCTTTTCTCCACATCTGTTGTTTTTTGACTTTTTAGGAAGTCTCGCCCTGGTAATATGTATACAGATTTAGACATCTGTTTGTTCTTTTGGCTCCTCTGTTCTGCTACAATGAGTTAATGTTACTGGTGAAATAAAAACTGTTTATTAAGAATCAATGATAAGGCTGGGCGAGGTGGCTCACGCCTGTAATCAGCACTTTGGGAGGCCGAGGTGGGTGGATCACCGAGGTCAGGAGTTTGAGACCAGCCTGACCAGCATGACAAAACCCCATCTCTACTAAAAATACAAAAATTAGCCAGGCATTGGTGGCTCATGCCTGTAATCCCAGCTACTCGGCACACTGAGGCAGGAGAATCACTTGTACCCAGGAGGCGAAGGTTGCAGTAAGCCGAGATCATGCCACTGCACTCCAGCCTGGGCAACAGAGCGAGACTCTATCTCAAAAAAGAAAAAAAAAGAAAGAATCAGTAGCAAGACTGTTCCTTCCTTACACCATGATACAGACAGAGACTGTGACCCAGAGAACATACCTGGCTCCAGTCTTCATTCATCTGTGAACTTATTAGGTGACCCGGGGCAAGTTACTTAACCTTATTAAGCCTCATCTGTAGAGGACGGAAAATAATATCACCCTCAGAGGGCTGTTCTAAGAATCGAAAGAGGTAGCTATAGTCATCTTACCCGCGTATTGGAGTAAATGCTATATAAAACAGAACAAATAAGCTAAAAACGATTTTTTTTTTTTGAGACGGAGTCTCATTCTGTTGCCAGGCTGGCGTGCAGTGGCACAATCTTGGCTCACAACCTCCACTTCCTGGATTCAGGCGATTCTCCTGCCTCAGCCTCCCGAGTAGCTGGGAGTACAGGCGTGCACCACCACACCCAGCTAATTTTTTGTATTTTTAGTAGAAATGGGGTTTCACCATGTTGGCCAGGATGGTCTTGATCTCCCGACCTCATGATCCGCCCACCTCAGCCTCCCAAAGTGCTGGGATTACAGGCGTGAGCCACTGCACCCAGCCCTGAAAATGATTTTTTAAAGAAATGTGAAAGTCTGTCCATAGCAGTTTAAAGAAATTTAAGACTACCATAGAAATGTCTGTTTTCCTTTCAATTTTTACATTTAAGACAAGTTAAAAAAAAAAAAAGCAAACTAAAATGTATCTAGAGATAAACTCTACCACTACTGTACCACATATGTTAAGTTTTATCAGAGTAAAAATAGTCTGGAATATAATATTGGCCTCCTACTCAGTCTTTCTGGATGGTAGACAAGCTCTTTGAAAGAAGATAGTCTCATGTTAAGAGTTCAAAAAATTGTTTGAGCTCTCATATGATAAATATCCCCCAAACAGCGTACCTCTATTCCCTGCATAGAAATGTAGGTTTGGAATGCTGTGACCAAGAGGGCTAGATCGTCTTCATGTTACTACAGCAGCAAAACTCTGTAGATCCACTAGACAAATTTCCAGGGAGTTATGCTGAGCAGAAAAAGCCAATCCCCAAATGTTACATGTATAATTCCATTTATGAAACATTTTTTTTTGAGACAGGATATCACTCCGTTACCCAGGCTGGAGCGCAGTGGCACGATCTAGGCTCACTGCAACCTCTGCCTCCCAGGCTCAAGCGACCCTTCCACCTCAGGCTCCTGAGTAGCAGGGACTACAGGCGTATGCCACCATGCCTGGCTAATTTTTGTGTTTTTCATAGAGACAGGGTTTCACCATGTTGCCCAGGCTGGTCTGGAACCCCTGATCTGAGGTGATCCACCAGCCTTGGACTCCTAAAGTGCTGAAATTACAGGCATGAGCCACCGCGTCCAGCCAGCATTCTTGAAAGGGCAAATTTATAGATGCAAATGACAGAATAGTAGTTTCCGGGGAGGAGGGAGGTGGGTGTGGCTTAAAAGGGCAGCAGGAGGGATGATCCTGCAGTGATGGAATATTCTGTCTTGATTGTAGCAACACCAATATCCTGATTGTGATATTACACTGTAGTTTTGCATGACAGTTACCATTAAAGGAAACTGGGTAAAGGCTATACCAATGTCTCTGTATTATTTTTTATGAATAAAAGGGAATCTGCAGTTAGCTCAAAAAGTTTAATTTTAAAAATTCAGGTTGGTTTCTCATAGGGAAAATTTTGGCAATCAAGATAATTCTCATCTTTCTAAATTTTGCCTAATGATAGAAGTCTTCCACAATGATATCAAGGCCTAAGTCCTTCAAAGAGAAGGCATCAGCAGTGATAGACCTGGTGTCTTATGGTTGAGGGCTTGAAAACACCTAACAGTTGTTCGCATGTGGACTTTACCTCCCCCAGGTTGAGATGCCGGGGAAAAGCTCACCCCCAAAGCCTCGCATCAGTTCCATCATGAAACTTCAATTTGCAGACTATCTTGACTAAACATTGGGCAAATTAATAATCACAAATCCAAATTCCAAATTCCTTTTTCTTTTTTTTTTTTGGAACAGAGTCTTGTCTCGTTCTGTTGCCCTGGCTGGAGTGCAGTGGTGCAATCTCAGCTCACTGTAATCTCCGCCTCCAGGGTTCAAGTGATTCTCCTGACTCAGCCTCCTGAGTAGCTGGGATTACAGGCACCTGCTGCCACACCCAGCTAATTTTTTTTGTATTTTTAGTAGAGACTGAGTTTTGACACGTTGGCCAGGCTGGTCTCTAACTCCTGACCTCAGGTGATCCATCTCGGCCTCCTAAAGTGCTGGGATTATAGGCGTGAGCCACCGCGCTCACCCTCCACGTTACTTTTGTACCAATCTTTCAGTAAGGGAGCCCTGGAAATAGTATCAAATCAAAGGATAAAGTACAACACATACTACGCATTTAATCAAAGGATAAAGTACAACACATACTACGCGTTTAACATAATTTGCTTGAGGCTATTTGTAGCCTAAATTTATTACATGAATTCTAACTCAAAGTGCCTCCCCCAAATAGTTATTTTTATGTTATTTGTACTTTGTTTAAAAACAGCGATAAATTTTGGGAAATACCACCTATATGCACTTTCCTTAATCTTATTTACTGAGACCTTATGTATTTTTTTTTTTTTTTTTTTTTTGAGACAGGGTCTCATTCTGTCACCCAGGCTGGAATGCAGTGGCATGATCCTAGTTCACTGCAGCCGCGACCTCCTGGGCTCAAGCAATCCTTCAGCCTCAGCCTTCCAGGTAGCTGGGATTACAGGTGCACACCACCATGCCTGGCTAATTTTTAAAATCTTTTGTGGAGACGAGAGTCTCCCAAACTCCTGACCTCAAATAATCCTCCCGATCAGCCTCCCAAAGTGCTGGAATTATAGGTGTTGAGCCACTGCCTCTGGCCCCTATTTCTGCTTTTCTTTTTCTCTTGTTTTCTATTTGTTTGAGAAAGCTGTTGTGCTTTCTCCCTAAGTCAAGTTCAAGTTATTGCTGAGTGAGGCTGAGGCAGCCTCTTAGGCGTGGCATTTGTGCTTGGCCACTCCCTTTGTCACGGGCCAGACTCTAGATTGGTTGTTTGTGGGGAGGACTGGACCCAGGTCCCAGCCAGTGATGTCAGGTGGCAGAGCATGACAGGGTGGCAAGGCTGGGGTGCAGGCATTCTGAAGACTTGCCTGTACAAGTGACAATACTTGTTTAGGGCTATCTTCTCTTAACAAAGCAGTAGATTGCATTTTCTTATTAAAAGGGGCTATTCTACATTTGAAAAGATGAGATTTTACTTCAAGCATTTCCCCTTAGTCATCTATACCATTAAACTAATTGAAGGAAAAAATGGATAATTTACCAATCATGAATTTTCTTGACAAATTTCCAATAAAGCAGAATCAAGTGAGATTTTAATATGAAGATAAGAGACTCTACCAGAAGTATTCTTTACTGGCTTGACCTTTGTCCCTAGATACATACATATATTTATATAATGAATCTCCCTGACAGTAGAAAATGTATAATTTCTAATCTCGGAATAAAATGAGCCACATCTGAATAACTGAGAAGAGCATCATATCACTTTGATTATTTTAAAAGCGAAAGGAAAAATATCTAAAAATCGACGAGTGATGCTACTTCTAGACACTTGGTTATGTAGTTCTTGATGAACTTCTCGTTGGCAGGATTCTTAAGGTAAAAGTGATCTCCTGGAAGCTCGCGGATGTTTATACTTCCAGTGGTTACATCTTTCCAGACTGAAAATAAACAAGATTATATTCAATAACAACACCAACTGCAACTAAAGATTCACTTCAAGACATTATTTCTTTAAGAGCTGACACCCTGGGGTACAGTTACTTTCAAGGTCTATGTTCTGGGTGACAGAACAGGAGCATTGCCCTATTAGACAAGCCTCTCATTCTAAAATTCACTTTATCCAGGCGCAGTGGCTTACGCCTGTAATCCCAGCACTTTGGGAGGCCAAGGTGGGTGGATCACGAGGTCAGGAGTTCAAGGCCAGTGTGGCCAAGATGGTGAAACCCCATCTCTACTAAAAATACAAAAAATTAGCCAGGCGTGGTGGCATGTGTCTGTAATCCCAGCTAATCAGGAGGCTGAGGCAAAGAGTTGCTTAAACCTGGGAGGCAGAGATTGCAGTGAGCTTGAGTTCTCACCATTGCACTCCAGCCTGGGTGACAAAGTAAGACTCCATCTCAAATAAATAAATAAATAAATAAAATTCTCCTTAACAAAAAACCACCGAAATCCAAAGGGCATCAGCCTAATGGCTAAGGTCAGCCTGACCATAAACTAGAAACAACATCTCCAACCAGAGACATTAAACTCCTGGCTGGGAAGATGCTAACCTTGAGCTAACCCCACTCTGGCTAGAAAGATGTGTGCCCCAAGATAACCTCCCCTTCTCCCAAAGACATTCCAACCTGCCATAAAACACCCTCACACAGAAACATTCCAAGCTTGTGTTAAGCCCCCTTAACCTAAAACCAATATATACTCTAAGTCTGTAAGAGAAAGTGCTCCTGACTGAAATTGGCCATGAAGCCCTCTCATGTTTTATCTAAGAAAACCTGTCTTTGACTGTTAAGCCATCTTTCGTGTTTCCTTCTTCTTTCTTTAACTCTTACACTAGGTGTCCTGCATTTTTCTTTGAGACCTATCAGTATACAGCAATTCTCATTTTACATAAAACCAACATCTCTCCTTTTACACTAACTACAACTTCAACTACTTTTTTACTCATTGCAGTAACTGCTAGTGGACACTGGTCAAAAACTGTCAAACCTAAGTATTTGTAACTACTATGTACCAACAAAAATTAAAGATAAAAAAATTTTAAAGCCATGGAACATATATTTTAGTACAATACCCGAGACTAAAAATAATTTCACCTTCAGTGTCCTTTGCTAGGTCTGTGTCTTCAGATCCAAGAAAACATGTTAAGTCACAAGAAAGAATACTCTTAGATGGACTCTCAGAGCTGTAGACATAAAAGAGCTAGTTAGTAATTGTTCAAAATCAACAACCCAGAATCTTTTCCTGTTCCTAACATCATGTCAATGAAACTGGGCTGAGCTCACTTCTTTTCCTTTGGCTAGTTCTAACAGTGTAAACGTTTTTCACCAGTGGCACTTCTTCTACCTATCAAAGGCTGCCTGATACTCAGTGTGGAGGCTAATTTCCAGTATCTAACTTCTAGGATGTGACAAGTGGCAGCAGGATGGCACTGGGGCACCCAGTTCAACTCAAGGTGAGGCTGGTGCAACCAGTCCTTTAAACTTTCATTCATCAGAAATGAAGACCTCTTTGGTAATTCTCAGCTCTCCTTGGCCCAGCAAAGGGTTGCTATGCACAGAAACGCACAACAGCAGCAAACGTGTTTATTGAGTCAGAGGTTCGGTACTGCAGTAGACACCAGGGGCACATGGAGAAACAAGCACACTCCTTGTCCTGCTGCAGCTGAGAGATTGGCTAGGAGACAGACATCATGGAAACAGACAACTAGAGAGAGATGGAAGTGCCACCAAGTCCAGGGGGATGGAGAACACTTGGCAGGAGGGTGGAGGTGGGGACAGGGTCAAGGCAGGTCTCCTGGGGAAGAGGAGAGGATCTAAAACCTGAATGAATAGAGAAGAACTGGTCAAAGGGCAGAGAGCCAGCTGGGCGAGAGGGAAGAGAAAGATGATAAATTAACGGCTAGGTCAGGTGTGATGGCTCATAACTTAATCCCAGCAGTCTTGGGAGGCTGAGGTGGGAGGATCACTTAAGGCCAGGAGTTTGAGACCAGCCTGGGCAACATAGCAAGATCCCATTTCTACTAAATAAAAAAATTAGCCAAGTGTGGTGTCATGTGCCTGTAGTTCCAGCTACTTGGGAGGCTGAGGTGAGAGGATCACTTGAACCCAGGAGGTTAAGGCTGCAGTGAGCTGTGATTGCACCATTGCACTCCAGCCTGGGCAACAGAGTAAGATCCTGTCTCAAAAATCAAAACAAAACAAAACAAAAGAGTATTGTTCAGAGAACAAAGTGGAGTCTTGGGACAAATTAAGGTATAAGAGGTATGCAAGGGCCATGTCTAGGCCACATAAAGGAATTTGGTTATCCCAAGAGTGAGAGGAAGTCACCAAAAAGACCTAAGGCAAGGTACGCCATGATCAAACTCAACTCTTACCCTCTGTAGGGAATGGATCAGAGCGGGACCAAGTGTATGTGATCGGCCCAAGTGAATGGCCCTTTCAATAGTCCAGGCAAGGATTTGCTCCTGCCCAGAGTATAGAAAACCAGCAGCACACCGTGCCCCATCCTAACAATGATAAAAAAAAAAAAAGAGAGAAAAACAAACAGAGAAATTAGAGCATCATGACTTGTCTTGAACCCAATAGGGAGCTGTGTTTGCAAGGCAAGCTAGAAATGAAATTCCAAGGAGGGCAGACTCCTGCTACAGAAAGGTGGGGCCCGTAGATGGGCTCGGGTAGAGAAAAGTCCAGGCAGAAGTCCATGTACTACTTAATTGCAGTACACGCGGTAAGACTCAAATCAGCCAAAATTTTAAAGTGTTGTAGACAAATGGTGTGTTAGGTGGAGTTTACACTGACTTGCAGCTTCTTTTGTCTTTGTTTGTTTGAGATGGAGTCTCACTCTATTGCCCAGGATTGAGTGCAGTGGCGTGATCTCGGCTCATTGCAACCTCTTTCTCCTGGGTTCAAGTGATTCTCCTGCCTCAGCCTCCCAAGTAGCTGGGATTACAGGCACCAGCCACCAAACCAGCTGATTTTTTGTATTTTTAGTAGAGATGGGGTTTCACCATGTTGGCCAGGCTGGTCTCGAACTCCTGACCTCAAGTGATCTGCCCGGCTTGGCCTCTCAAACTGCTGGGATTACAGGTATGGTCCACCGTGCCTGGCCACACAGCCTCCTTTCCATGATCCTTCACTAGGTGTTGATGAGAAAGATTAGGAGTAAGATAAGAGGCTAGAGAGACACCTCCACAGGGCAGGTAGTTAGCTGTGGCAACTGGAGTGGCACTAGACTGCAACCTGACCAGGTCTGCTCTCACCGTAAGCAGGAGCCTTAAGCTGCTGGAGGAGGGACATGAAACCCTCTCACTCCCAGGGTGCAGGTGAAGCCCTGTGGCTGCTGGGGGAGGATAAAAGCATAAGCCCTCCGCCTCTGGGGCAGGGATGGGAAATAATTCTACAGCAAAACCGAGCAGATCTCTGCTGCTTGTGGTAAGGGGCAGGAATCTTCCACAAAAGCAATCAGAGATACAAGGCAAAAATGTGTTTGCAAGAGAGAAGGAGCAGACATGCTGAGAAAACCCCACTCACAGAGCCCAGGCTCGGGGGCTGCCTAGAGTTCATGCTTCAGACTATCCAGGATGTCCAAGAACGCCCTGTGTTACCCACAGCTGTGTAACTAGCCACAGCTGTCTACAATGGGGAGGGCAACAGGAGGGAGAGAGGCTGTTCTGTGAGTCACGGGGAACATTGAACGCGAAGTGTGGAGCAGGACCACTGAGAAAAATTCTGCAACTGGATTCCACACCAGACACAGAGTAATTACACCAGAGGACTTGCGAGCCGGTGGTGCACTGGAGGTGATCACAGCAACAACAAGCCCAGACTAGACTGATTCGCCTCCCTACACTAATGGCCTGGCAAAAGGAGAGACGTGCTCAAATTCAGGTGTAAAACATTACCTTCAGTCTCTACTGTTTTATGCATAACTGGCTTTTGATTTAAAAAAAACTATCAGACACACAAGAAAGCAAGAAATAACCATTGTTAAGAGGCAAAGCAGTCAAAAGAATCAGACACACATAAGACCCAGATGTTGGAACTCTCAGGGACTTTAAAATACACAGGATTCATTTGTCAACAGATTTAGTGGAAAAGGTGGGTAACATTCATGAACACCTGGGAAATTTCATTAGAAAGGTGAAGACTGGAGAGAGTCAAATGGAATTTCTAGAAATAAGAACAGAAATGAGAAGGTCCTTTGACAGGCTGATCAGTAGACTTGATACAGCTGAAGAAAGTAAGTCAGTGACCTTGAAGACGGTCAGAAGAAATTATTCACACTGAAACACAAAGGAAACTTTTTCAAAAAAGAGACAAAATAGAACTTCCAAGACATTTGGGACAATATCGATTATGAAACAGCCTAATATACGTGGCATCAGGATCCCAGAGGAGGAACAACAACACAAAAACCCCAAGCAAGAGAGGAGGACAGCTTATATGAGTTCAAGTAGTCACAGCTTCTGGCACTTCTCAGCTGACTATTTCCATTTTGACTACCAGCTCTGAGCTTCGGTGGTAGTGATGGAGGAGAGGACTGGGAAACACTCTGGAGGCCTGATTTCATTTATACTGGAAAAAGCTGGGCGATAACGAGGAAAGGCGAGAGATCACATTGAACAGAAGGAGCAGGAGGACAGGATTTCGGAGAGTTTTTGAAATCTGGAGAGAGGAAGTTAAAAGTTGTAACTACTGCAATTTGATTTGCTGGAGAAAGGGTGAGGTTACCATTTTCTACATTCTATGAGTGATGTATGTTAATGCTTTATTTTTGGTGTTTGGGAGGTTTCTTTGGAGTGAAAAAAACTCATCAGTTGTGAGTTTTTTGGTTGTGTTTTCTTTTTTAAAAATAGCTTGCGGTTTGTTGTGTGCCAGACCCTCCCCTCTACCAAGCAGTTAATTCTCACACAACACCTTGAAGTGTTGCTATTATTATCCCTTCTTTGACAGACGAGACACAAACTGTTAAAGAAACTTGTTCAGAATCTCACAGTGATAAAACACAGAGGCTTTCAATCTGCTAAGTGGACTCTAAAGATGGCATGTTTCATCACTGTGCAAGGCTTAATTTTTTTTTTTTCTTTTTTTGAGATGGAGTCCTGCTCTGTCACCCAGGCTGGGGTGCGGTAGCCTGAGCTCGGCTCACTGCAACCTCCGCCTCCCAGGTTCAAGCAATTCTCTGCCTCAGCCTCCTGAGTAGCTGGGATTTTGGGATTACAGGCACACGCCAGCACGCCGAGCTAATTTTTGTATTGTAGTAGAGACGAGGTTTCACCATCTTGGCCCAGCTGGTCTTGAACTCCTGACCTCGTGATTCACCCGCCTCAGCCTCCCAAAGTTCTGGGATTATAGGTGTGAGCCACCGCAACCAGCAAGGCTTAATTATTAAAAGCCAGCTTTTGCATACATGATTGCATTGAATGTCCATAGCGATTTGGATTACTTCTTAGTTTTTCCAATTTTGTTTTAAATTCATCAATAATTGTTTATATTGGTGAGGTATACTGTGATATTTTGATATAAGTATACATTATGGAATGATTAAATCAGGCAAATTAACATATCCATCATCTCATATACTTAACTTTTTAAAATGATGTGCACATTTAAGATCTACTTTCTTAGCAATTTTGAAATATATATGCGTAGTCACCATGCTATGCAGTAGATCTCAAAAGCTTATTCCTGGCCAAGTACAGAGGTGCTCATGCCTGTTATCCCAGGACTTTGGGAGGATCACTTAAGCTCAAGAGTTTGAGACCACCCTGGGCAACATATAGAAACCCCATCTCTACTAAAAAAAAGAGGCGGTTGTAGTGAGCTCCCATCATCCCACAGCACTCCAGCCTGGGTGACAGCAAAACCCTGTCTCTGAAAAAAGACAAAACAAAACAAAAAAACCCCACAATTGCATGGGTTTACTTCTGGGCTATTTCATGCCATTGGTTGATATGTCTGTTTTTATGACATTACAATAATGTTTTGATTACCATAACTTTTTTTCCCCCTTTCCTTTCCTTTTTTTTTTTTTTTTCTTTTTGAGAAAGATTCTCACTCTGTAACCCAGGCTAGAGTGTATTGGTGTGATCTCAGCTCACTGCAACCTCCGCTTCCACAGTTGAAGTGATTCTCATGCCTCAGCCTCCCAGATAGCTGGGCCCATGGCTAATTAGTTATTTTTTTTGATCCTCTCTCTCCTTCCACCCTCCACCTTCAAGTAGGCCTCAGTGTGTGTAGTTTGTCTTTGTGTCCATGTGTTCTCATCATTTAGCTCCCACTTTTAAGTGAGAACATGCAGCATTTAATTTTCTGTTCCTGTGTTAGTTTGCTAAGGATAATGGCCTCCAGCTCCACTTACCTTCCTGCAAAGGACATGATCTCATGTTTTGTTGTTATTAGTTTCAAAGAACTTCTTGATTTCTACCTTAATTTCATTATTTACCTGAAAGTCATTCCGGAGCAGGTTATTCAATTTCCATGCAATTGTATGGTTTTGAGCAATTTTCTTGGCCTTGAATTCTGTTTTAATTGTGCTGTTATCTGAGCGAGTAGATGTTATGCTTTGAGTTCTTTTGCATTTTCTGAGGAGTGTTTTCTATATGATTATGCGGTCATTTTTATAGTATGTAATGGGGCAATGAGAAGAATGTATGTTGTGTTGTTTTGGGGTAAAGAGTTCTGTAGATATCTATCAGGTTCATTTGATCCAGTGCTGATATTAGGTCCTGAATATCTTTGTTAATTTTTTTGCCGTGATGATCTATGTAATACTGTCAGTGGGGTGTGGAAATCTCCCACTATGATTGTGTGGGAGTTTAAGTCTCTTTGAGGGTCTCTAAGGACTTGCTTTATGAATCTGGGTGCTTCTGCGCTGGGGGCATATATATTTAGAATAGTTAGGTCTTCTTGTCAAATTGAACCCTTTACCATTATGTAATGCCCTTCTTTGTCTTTCTTTTATCTTTGTTGGTTTAACATCTGTTTTGTCTGAAATTAGGATTGCAACCCCTCCTTCCTTGTGTTCTAATTTGCTTGGTAGATTTTTTTTCTATCCTTTTCTTTTGAACCTATGGGTGTCACTGCATGTGAGATGACCATAGCTTTAAAAAATATCAGGTTTCTAGTTTTGTTTTTCTTTTGATGTCAAACTGGTATTTCTTTGATCCTCGCTCTACAATAAGCCAGAAACACAAGACAGCTTTAGCCTTATGAGAATCACATTTGAGCTAAGATGGTTGGGATAGAAATGGACACATATGGCTAGACTTGGGATATTGAAGGTAAATTGTGTAGCTTGTGATAGATTGGACGTGGACAGTGAATGGAAGAATGTGTTAAAGATGAATGGATTGTCTCCGTTCTCAAGGTGCTGCTAGTCTCTTAACCTTTTTGTAGCTACTTGTGTAAGCTTCTAGCAGCAAGCAGTGCCTATGGTGCTGATTGCCCAGTTCCAGACCTTAAGGAGGAAATGAAAGAAACACAGGCCCAAGCCTGCAAAGAACTTACACCAAGGGGACAAGTCCCAAGCAAAACACAAAAAACAAAGGGCAGTATGTAACAGTGCCTACGGGCCAAATCATGGTGCTACAATGACTATGGAGAAGTTAGACTAGGAAGAGCCATTTGTAGGCTTAGACTATTAGGGAACGTGGTGGCTCATGCCTGTAATCCCAGCACTTTGGGAGGCCCAGGTGGGCAGATCACCTGAGGTCGGGAGTTCGAGACCAGCCTGACCAACATGGTGAAACCCCATCTCTACTGAAAATAAAAAAAATTATCTGGGCTTGGTGGCACACATCTGTAATCCCAGCTACTGGGAGGCTGAGGCACAAGAATCACTTGAACCTGGGAGATGGAGGTTGCAGTGAGCCGAGATGTCACCACTGCACTCCATCCTGGGCAACAGAGCAAGACTCCATCTCAAAAAAAAAAAATGATTTACAGAGTATCAGGACTTCAGTTCTGTCAGAAGAATCAAGTGTCAATACAGACATCCCATTAGACAAGGGAATGGAGAGATGTCATAGAACTTAATGAGTTCTGGAACAAAATTTACAAAAAAGTAAACCCAGCAAATTTCTCTCCATGGTTTTTCCCCACACTTATAAGTAACAATCTATTTCTACCGACCCTTCTAAGAAGATGAATTTGATGCTAAGAAGATGCTTTGGCCTTAATTTATTCAAATATTTACTATGTTATGTAATAAAATATGCATGTCTAATCATATATTTTTAAAAGAAAAATACATGCTAGACATTTTTTTTTTTTTGAGATGGAGTCTCGCTCTGTTGCCCAGGCTGGAGGGCAGTGGTGTGATCTTGGCTCACTGCAGCCTCCACCTCTTGGGTTCCAGTGATTCTCCTGCCTCAGCCTTCCAAGTAGCTGGGATTACAGGCATGCACCACCACACCTGGCTAATTTTGTGTTTTTGGTAGAGCTGGGTTTTGTCATGTTGGCCAGCCTTGTCTCAAACTCCTGGCCTTAATTGATTCACTGGCCTTGGTCTCCCAAAGTGCTGGAATTACAGGCACGACTCGCTGTGCCTGGTCATGCTAGATATCTTTTATAGACACAATTTCTGTGCCTAGGCTCTATTCTAAACCAGTATACACACTGTAGGTGGCCCCAGAGGAAATTAAACCAAACTCTTAGAATTTTGTCTTCCCATCTAAGCAACCTCAGAGCACTGCCAATCTGTTTTCTCTACAAATAATTATACCGAAAGAAAGAAAGAAAGCTTGTCTCTGTTACTTACATGCATGTACCAATAATCTTTACATCTGCCATCATAACGGGAATATATTGTTGCAGAAGTTCCTTGTCTTCAAGAAAATGTATGGGGGTGCCTCCAAAATCCAGAAGGTAACGACAAATTTGTTCTTCTGATAATTCTTTGGGAATTTGAATCCAGGCCTTTGACTTGAAACATGAACAATACAGGCCTGATATTTCATATAACACATTTGTTCATAAACTGAAAACTGTTGATCTAAGGGAAAAGTCATTAATCCAAGGCTGGGGAGTCAACTGCTTTATCTACAGGGTTCAGGGAAGAACTATGTCATTTTGAAAGCAGGAACGTTCTTCAGTGATAACTGCAGCATCATAATGCCACCAAAATGACTTTGTAGATTTAGAATCCTGGGACAGGCAGGATCCTTCTCCAGATGAAGTGGGGAAGACCAAAGAGGTAGGAGGAAGAGCAGCAGGAACAAGCAGCACCAGGTTTAAAAAGCCACTGTAGTTCTAAAAATTTGACATCACTATCCCCTTTTTAAATTCCAAGGAGTCTTTCCTGGTTCTGATCCAGTTACTTTGCTCAAAGTTGGTTAAGTTCCCAGCTGACCCAGAATGAAGGAAAAATCACTATGGTCAGCATTAGCTCAGAGATGCCAGGAATAGTGCCAATAAGGAACAGTTGAAGCACACTTCAGGGAAATACAGAGATAATGATATTGAAAGAGATTTAAGGGACTTTTCAACCACAAGTATTAGGTTGATGCAAGAGCAATTGTGTTTTTTGCCATTGAAAGTAATGGCGGACCGGGCGTGGTGGCTCATGCCTGTAATCCCAACACTTTGGGAGCCCAAGGTGGGTGGAT
>CAUYQU010037243.1:0-24971 GCA_963574635.1 Cheracebus regulus
CCTCCGCCTCCCGGGTTCAAGCGATTCTCCTGCCTCAGCCTCCCGAGTAGCTGGGACTACAGGTGCGCGCCACCACGCCCAGCTAATTTTTTTGTACATTTAGTAGAGACGGGGTTTCATCATGTTGGCCAGGATGGTCTCGATCTCTTGACCTCGTGATCCGCCCGCCTCAGCCTCCCAAAGTGCTGGGATTACAGGCATGAGCCACTGTGCCCGGCCAATTATTTCTTTAGAAAAATTCCTAGAAGCAGAAAATCTGGAACCTGACTTATGCAGGGCACCCTTTCTTGCTCTGGGCCTTTCATTCTAAGTTTCTGATGGAATATGCAATGTTGCCCTCCAGAAAATATTAGTCTATACTTCTACCAAAAGTAGATCTGTCTCAGTATTTTAGTAAGAAATGTGGTAAGCATTAAGATTTAAACCAAAAGTTCTCTGTATTCATTTTTAGCCCAGATTTATCTGTTTCTGATCACTTTATTTCTCAAGGCTATCAGTGCTTGTCTTTTTTTTTCTCTTGGGCAGTATCTACTTGAATTCTGTATTTTTACCATATATTTTGACTCCTCATGTTTCCTAGATTTAAAGAATTAGTCTGTGAACTTGCTGTGTGTTTTTTCCTGAGACCCTGAGACCTCATTGGGATTTTCACTTGACAGGGTTAAAGGGTCAAATAAATACCTGTATACTGTGGCTGAAAATGCTATTGGAAAGTGAAGAGGAGACTGGCGCAGTGGCTCAGGCCTGTAATTCCAGCACTTAGGAAGGCTGAGGTGAGAGGATCTCTTGAGCTCAGGAGTTCAAGACCAGCCCAGATAAGGTAGGAGACCTAATCTCTGCTAAAAATCCAAAACGTTAGCTGGGTGTGGTAGCACATGCCTGTGGTCTCAGCTACTCAGGAGGCTAAAAATGAGGCAGAAGGATTGCTTGAGCCTGGGAGGTTGAGGCTGCAGTGAGCTGAGATCCTGCCACTGCACTGCAAGCTGGGCAGCAAAGCAAGACTTTTTCTCAAAAAACAAAACAAAACAAAAACAACAACAACAAAAAGAAGGAAGTTGGGTTGGAATCACTTAATTTGATAACTCCTTTCTATCTCATTAACTAGTTTCCTGTTTTTATTTTATTAAAACCTAGATATCACAGTGAAATTTAAACTTATATTCACAAAGGAAAACAATTTACAAAATCCAATCTAGTTTATATCATTAGTAAGAATAATAATATGGTTTAAGTAAGATCTATGTATTTTACTAATATTTGTTCTGCTTTCACAGATACATTGTTATGTATGGACTTCTCCTTCATACCAGGAGTTCAGTTGGCATCATGAATATTTTAAAAAGCTAATACTTGTGATCACAGTATTGGTTCTTAATTAAACCTACAATTTCCCCCCACACACTATTTATGGATTGCTAAAACAATATTTTCACTTTTATCTTTGGCTGTCAGAAAGTAAGTTGGAGGGTGAAGTAGAACTGACAGAAATGAAGGTAACTACAAAGTTAACATTGATTTTTGCCTTCCCCCCTCCGTCTTTTGAGATTGTTTCTTCACATTTCTCATATCTTTTCTCCTGACTTATTCAAGGCACCCTTTCTTGCTCTAGGCCTTTCATTGTTTTGAGACATAAAAAAGGAACATCAAAGACTTTGATCGTGTGAGTTTTAGATCTCACTTTACATTGACTGTATGGAGAGGTTCACCTTTACACCAAGCCTGTGGGTTTAGTTCAGCAGTGCTCCCCATTTGTCTCTACTGACCATGACATTTCAACCCTGCTTGTTTGAAGACGGTTATTCAGTGACTTTAGAATCATCCTCAGAGTTAGAAAACCCCAGAAAGCATCTTTACTTGTGGTGTTTTATTCTACTTCTTGAAAACATTCAGAACAAATGCTCTTCTCTGGGTATATAACGACTGGGAATGGAGATCATTCTAGGAAAATTGACAGGAAGAGCCAAAAGACCCATTCAGATTGTTCTTTTGCACTATGTGATGTGTCACAGGTTGTTTTCTTCTTAAAGTTAAGAAGAAAGCTAGTCAAATTATAGCATTGTGTCTCAGATAGCTGGACTTCAGAAATTGAGACAATCAGTCACATATCTGGCTTCAGAAGGTGTTGTTTACATCCTCATTAATTCATCTATTATTTACTATTGTATGTATTTCAGGTTTTAGAAATCAAAAAGTGTTATCAGAATTCACTGTATACAAACATTGATTCAAATGTTTTTACAGGCTTAGTCAAAGCCTGACTTCTTTACAAGATTAGTTCTAAATTAAAATAGCAAGAGTTTTTGAACTCCTCCATAGCGAGTATTCCCAGGTAACATTATTCATTTACTTTTCCTTATAAAAGGTTTTCTCTGCTTATAATTTGTGGTTTATGTTTTCATACTTGCAGAGATAGGAAAATAGTCCACAAAATCACTTCTGACATCAACGGCAAGTTTGAGGGTTCCCAAGACCTCCCTCCCTTCTGACACCAACTGCAAGAATGAGTGTCTATAAGACTACTCCTGGATTTGATAATTGGTTAGACTCACTCACAGAACTCACTGATAGCGATTATCCTCATGGCTACATGAGGATAGAGTTTATTGCATGAGGATAGCCATACAATAAACTCTCTCTCTCTATATATATATAGATTACAATGTATATATATATATAATATATATATTTATAAATCAGCCAAAGGAAGAGATGCATGCGGCAGAGAATAGAAGAATTCAAAATGTTGAACTTCCAGTTGTCCTCACCGAGGATAAACTCCACCTGGAATGCTGTGTAACAATATTCACTTAGTATTGCCAACTATATGTGTTGTCATATGGCTACTTAACACTGAGCTGGGTGACTAGAGTTTTCAGTTGGGTTTCAGACACACAGAATGGTTGGCTAACTCAATCTCCAGGCCCTCTGGAGACAGAGCTGATACTGTGTAACCCAAAGCTTCTACCATAAATCACATCGCTAGATGATCTGGGATGGCCTAAGGCTCCTAGGTAAACTAAGACACTCCTATCAGGCAGAACATTATCAGGGCTCAGAGATTGTCTCCCAGTATCCAAGGACAAAGGCCAGGCCTTTCTTTGAGCAAGATTAAATTCTGTATTACACAATACTAGATGAGCAGCTGCCTTTTGATGGCTGTAAATGGATAGTGAAGGATATTTTCAATGTATTTTGGGTAGGAGTAGTGATCTGTCATTTCAGGAAGGTTATAGGAGTGTAGATTTGTGTGTGTCAGGATGAGAAAGCCGCTGTTTGAACCTGTAGATAATTCTGAGACCACTGATAGGAAGCATTTATCCTTTGGCCAATATTAGGTTGGCTGCCATCAAGCATTAGCAGCGTACAACAAGCTTAGATTTTCTAAAATACAAAAAGATCCTTACTGAGAGCATATTAGAGGAAACTAATTCTGTGGAAGGAGAAGTATATTTGCTTCAGGATTACGGAAAAAGCAGCATCAATTCCACTTAAGTACATTTCCATTTTCTTGAGAAAATACATCCATTATTTAGTTGGGAATCAATTTTTGAGTGAAGGAGTGAAGAAGGACTTAGACAAAAGTCTTTCTGAAAGCTTTTATGGGTAGAATTCTACAACAGAGACTTGATTGTTCCTCATTGTCCCCTCCAGTTCCATGTGGATTTTGTGTCATCTCTCCTAAAGTTCCCTTTTATCTCCTCCGTTAGATGAGAAAATGTATACCAGGCCAACTCCTGCACTCTTCCCCATCTTGGCTAATCTTCGCTCCATTCATCCATTTGCTCAGGCCAAAACCTAAGTAGACAGCTGTATTAGTTATTATTGTTGTGTAACAAGCTACTGCAGATTTAGTAGCTTAAAACAACACCCCTTTATTAGCTCACACTTCTGTAGTTCAGAAGCCTGGACATGGCCTATCTTGACTCTGCTCAGGGCCTCATAAGGCCAAAATCAGGGTGTTATTCTGCTGCGTTCTTATCCAGAGCTCAGGGTTTTCTTCCAAGTTCATCTAGATTGGCAGAATTTAATTGCTTGTACTTACAGAATTGAATTTTACATTTTCTTGCTGGATATGGACTGAAGTTTTACTCTGAGCTCTTTGAGGCTTTTCTCAGATCCTAGTTGTGTGGATTTCTCAAAACTTGGCAGCTTCCTTTTCTGAGCAGGCAGGATGATCTTTCTCCAGTTAGCCAAGACAGACTTTTATATCCTACTACCTTTGTCACTTAACACAACCTAATCGAGGGAGTGACTAACTCTTCATGGTTACAGGTCCTATCCATGCCCATGGGGAGTGATTAAGCAGGAGTTGGGGATCTGGGGACATCTCAGAATTCTGCTTACCACAATGTCTTTGTATTGTATTACATTCTCCTTATTATTTTATAGAGACAGGGTTTTGCCACGTTGTCCAGACTGGTCTTGAACTCCTGAACTCAAGCAATCCACTCACCTTGACCTCCCAAAATTCTTGTATTTTAGGTGTGTGTCACTGCAACCAGGCTACATTATATTATTTAATAAAATAATCGTGTATTTCTTTGTAATATTAAAAAAGGCTTTAAATGAATAAAATCTAGAAAGAAAAAAATAAACCAGAGACTTTAAACATCCAAATAAGTGGGGGAAAACAAAGAAGATTTTCAAGTTTAATACATGCAAAATGTTAAGGCAACAGAAAAAGAGAAGCAAAGGTATCACATGGCTAAAAAATAAACTAAGATGGTGGAAATGAATCAGAATCTATCAATCATGCAGTAAATCTCAATTGATGACACATGCTGTCAATACAGATTCTTTCCTTGGATGAAAAAATACAATCCAACTACGTGCAGTTTACAGTGCCCTTTAAATATGGTGAAACACAGGGTTTATCCACTAAATTATTTGACTGATACTGTTTTTGTTTCTAAGGGGTCTTCTGGGAGAAAATAAAAGTCTCTGTGCTCATTCTTCTAGGAGAAAATAAAAGTCTCTGTGCTCATGAAGCTCACATTTTAGCGTGGGATGTTGATAATAAATGAAAAGCTACGTAATGATGTAGAGAATGATCAATGCTACTAAGAATGGAGCAGGAAAAAAGGATAGAGAGTAGTTTGTTGGGTGGGAAGGCCTGGATCTTTTAGATGGGCTGTTCAGGTAGTAGAGATCTGTATAGTGTGATCTGAGAGACCAAAATATTATTTAATAGATGCTCGTTTATCAACTAAGATGGACACTAAGGTTAAGAAAACAAAAGTTACCTTAACCTTAGGGTTCATCATAGTTGATAAAGGGCAAGATTCAGAGATCTGCTAATACGACAAATTTCTAAATTCTTGAGTCTAAAAGAAAATACCCACACTCTTGCTAAATTCCCTAAAAACAGAAGCTATCAGGCTCCTCCTAACTCTGATTTACAATCCAGACCACTCCAACTCTGATTGGACAGAGGACCGGCCTTACAAACATTATTTCCTAATAAACAACTGTAGACCTTAAGCCAGCTTCAGCCAGATATAGAGGCTGTGCACAAACTGTCTTTGTGTCCTGTAGTTCACCTTTTTGAGACAGTCAGGTGAGAGGGGCTCCCAGGCAGAAGTTCCCATGGACCAGTGCACTGGGAAGAA
The DNA here is from genome assembly GCA_963574635.1 of Cheracebus regulus. Taxonomy (NCBI): domain Eukaryota; kingdom Metazoa; phylum Chordata; class Mammalia; order Primates; family Pitheciidae; genus Cheracebus; species Cheracebus regulus. The sequence goes on from CAUYQU010037243.1 coordinate 5,610, forward strand.
TGCACACGGTGTGGAATCTTGTGAAGTGCTCCCCTTTGCCATGGGGAGGAGCCTGGCCCCTCTCTTCCTGGGTGGAACCTGGGATTTCATCTGGGGGTGGGTAGGAAGCATGCTAGCAGGACTCTGGCCTTGGGGAGGGTCCCTGTTTCCCCTTTTTTCCTTTTTGGCCCAATAAATTTCATTTTTTCTCACCCTTCAAAGTGTCTGCGAGCCTAATCTCTGATGGCCGTGTGACAAGAACTCGGCTCTTAGCTGAACTAAGGAAAAAGTCCTACAACATTTTGACATAAACAGCCAAATTCCATCTGATTTTAGTACTAAAACCCTGCCCAAAGTGAACGTGAGTTGTATATTACATATATATTTATCTATTGCACATGTGCGTGGCTCCACTTGGACATATATGTGGCTTTTTTTCCAAAACCTGCTGAATATGTATGACTCTACTGAGTAATATATACCCCGTATGTATGACTCTACTGAGTAATATGGACCCTGTGAGGCATATAAAACCCAGCCTGTCCCTTCTCTCCTTGAAGCAAGAACACCTTCAGTCCACACCAGAGACTCTTCCTGGTTTGCAAACTGATAATGACAATAAAGCTCTCCTTTCTGTTATTTAGCCCTCCTGGAGGTCTTTTGGACCAGAATGGATTGAGGGAATGGACCACGTGGGTATCCGCATGCAGAATACGTGTGAAGACCCTGAGTTGGGATGTGCTTGGCAGGCTTGAGTAGCGGCAGGCTGATAAAAAAGCCACTAAAGCAGAGTGTGCAAGGGAGGTGAGGTGGGGAAAAGCAGTGGCAACGGGCAGGTGATGTAGGTCTTTAACAATTATGCTAAGTGAGATAATCCAGACACAGAAAAACAAACAGCATGTGGTCTATCTTATATGGTGGAATTTAAAGAAGGTGAAGTTGTAGATGAGTTACAATGGTGCTTGCCAGGCACTCTGTAGCAGGGTGGTTTAGAGGGAATTGGAGAGCTGTTGGTCAAAGGGTTCAGGCTTTCAGTTATAAGAGGAACAAGATCTAATGTGCCATATGGGTGGTGATGGATGTGCTAATTAATTTGATTATGATAACCATTCACAATGTATATGTATATCAAATCATTATGTTATACACCTTGAGCGTATTCAATCTTTGTCAATTAAATATTTTAAAATAAAGAAATAGGTGGGAAAAGATATTTATTGAACACCTATTTTGTACTGCACTTGGTACCTACTTTTGCAAACACAGAATGGTCAAGACAGATATGGGTCCTACCAACTTGAACCTTTTGCTAAATCATGTTCCCTATGAAATATTATTTACTGTCACGACACTGACCAAGGCTCTTTCCTTGTTCTGATGCTGATCAGGCTCCATTCATCCTCTGTGGTCTCAACCTTGGGCTTTGGTGTCTATTCTTGTAGATTTCAGTTGTAGCAAGAATTCTGCTTAAAGTCAGTTTAGCCAGAACTCCAACTCTTGATACCTAGTCACCCTCAGTCTTCGATTAAATTCCTCATCTCTCGCCACCCCCTAGGTAATATCTGATCACCTTAGCCTGCTCTCAGCAAGAATCTTTCCAAATTGGTTTAGTTAGAATCTTACCTGATGTTTCCTGTTACTAATTTTGCATCCACTGACCCCTGCCCTCCTCATTGGCTATAAATCCCCACTTTTCCTTGTATTCTGAATTGAGCCCAGTTCCATACTCAGGTCTCTTTTCCCCTGTTGCAATCATTCCTGAGTAAAATATATTTTTTACAATTTAACTCCTGCCAGCTCTGGTATTCTTTGACATCACAAATACATAAATGGCAACAACTTGCTCTCCTTGAAAATAATAGGATCACTCAAACCCATCTAAGACCATGAAAACAGCTTATTTCCTTATATCATTCCCTTCACCTTCTTTAAAAGCTATGATCTTTCAAGAGTTACATTTAGAATCTTACATGGCTGGGGAAATTCTGGTCTATCTTTTGGTGAGTGAATCACTGACTATTTAACCGTATAACAACTTCTGGCTGCATTGTTACCCAGTAGCGAGAGTTTGCCAAACAGCACTTTGCATGACAAACTACACTGTATCTGTCCATATCCCAGCTTTCCAAGTAATCTTTGAAAAGCATTTATTATATCACAAAGTTTCCAAATGTTTATTTTAATTGCTTAGGGGAAGAAGGATTCTTTTGGAGGGCAGTGAAATTGGTTGTTTTTCCTACCCATTTTCCATGTGTTTCACTCCATTAGGTCTGGGCTTGCAAAGTTTAGGAAGGGGTTTATCTGTCACAATTCAACTGCAAATAGAACATAGAAAATTCTCCTGTGAGTATTTTGGAAAATGTATAGTGATCTTTTCAATGCGTCATGAGGCTGTGTAGAGAACGTGAAACCCCACAGCCTTCAGAGTTTTGCAGTCAGAAGAAAGCGTCTTTTGTTTCTATTACTGAGCATTTAAAACTCATGAGAAAAAATGGAAAAGCCCTGGAGTGAAAGTGTGTTGAGAAGCCCCTAGGTAGCAGCAAGAATGGCTATCCCAATTTTGGGTCAAAACAAGTGACGACTAACAAGACAGAGAACATATTTATGCTTGCGACTTTGATGCTGGGTCTCATTATCATGTTAGATATATTGAATGATATTTGCAAATACGCAGGGAAAATTGAAGCTTTGTGTGCGTGTGTGTGTGTGCGCACGTGTGTGTGTGCATACATGTATGTGTATGTGTGTGCATTTTATTACAGGTAGCTTTTATAGCATGGGATTTCTTTTCTGTATAAAGAGTTCAATTAGGGTAACTCTGCCCCTTACCTGATTTGTCCTGGTGATATGTTTGAAATATTGTCTGATTTGCTAATTAGATTAATAGAAATTAGTGATTAGATTAATTGTGTGTGTTCTACTCCTTCCTGGGCATCTTCCTCTTAGGAGGAAGGCTGCCCTTGGAGGGAAAATGTTCCCTCGGCTCCTTTCATCAGAGAGTGTGACACTTCTTTCTGCCTGGCTCAGAAGTGGGCCTAATGCTGGTATTCATCCAACATGTCTTCCTACCCAGCTGTATCTTTGTAAATGTTGATCTTTTAGTTTCTATTTTTAATCTTTTATTTTTAACTTTCAAATTGTTCAGAAGCTTATTTGGGAAGAAGGATGCTATTTATTGGGGCCAACTCAGAGACCTCAACTGTAACCCAAAGATCAGTTCTTTGAATATAGAATACAGAAATCCAATCATCATTGCAGGAGAGAGTGCCGAGTTCAAGCCAATCAGCTAAAAGGCAAATCTCAATGTTTTGTCTCTCCAAACAGTCTCTGCGTAAAGACCTTGGAAAATTAACCAATAAGAAAGCTGGTCAGGGCCAGGCATGGTGGCTCAGCCTGTAATCCCAGCATTTTGGGAGGCCAATGTGGGAGGATCGTTGAGGCCAGAAGTTCAAGACTGGCCAATGCAACATGGCAAGACCCTGTCTCTACAATAAATTAAAAAAAAATTAGCAGGGCATGGTGGCATGCACCTGTCATCTCAGCTAGTCAGGAGGCTAAGGTGAGAGCATCACTTGATCCCAGGAGGTTGAGGCTGCAGTGAGCTGTGATCATGCCACTGCACTCTAGCCTGAGTAACAGAGCAAGACCTGATCTCAACAACAACAACAAAAAAGCTAATCAGCATTAAACCTACAGAAAGGAATCTGAGTAGAAGAAGCTGATGGTCAAGGATAGGGAATCCTGATTTTTTACTGAGACCCAAAACACTAATCAATCGCTTAATTGTATACAAGTTGCTGTTACCTTGCCCAGCAGTGAGCAGTTCTATATGGCAATTGCTCACTTAGCTCCCAACTTCCTGAACAGCAGTTGCAGTTATTCAGCCTTGCTCTTAAGTGTTATTCTGCATGCTGAGTTTTAGACTAGCTAACTGCTATAAGAGGTGGATGCTGAGACCTGCAGAGTGAGGTTCTCATGATATAGATGTACGTGTCTTAAAAACTGTTTTCTCCCAATATGTAGTCTCGAGAGAGATTCTCTGCCTGGCTTGGCTCTGGAGTGAAGGAGGCTGGTGGTTTTCAATAAAATGGTTGTAAAATATTTTAGAAGAAACAGGGGCAGATTGTAAATGATAAAAATGACCACGGAAGTATTTCCAGCCCCATCTGCTCTTCTAGAACCTTGTCACTCCCCATCAAAAGATAGATTTTATCTGGGTAGGGCTCTACTGCCTTGAGGCAAAGATGTGGTTCTGAAAGTGATACCGGGACATAAAAGACCGTAAGATACTTCTCTGCCTGTTTTTTGGGATGCAGTTCCCTGGAAACAGAACCACTGTGCAGTAAGGAAGCTGTGAAATAGAAATATATATATATATATATATATATATATACTTTTAGCTCCGCATCTTATAATTACATATTATATGTAATTTATATTATAAAATTACACATTATATGGCCATGTGTGGTGCCTCACATATTCTTGTAATTGAACAGCGTGGCTTTAAAACTTTGTTTTCTGTCCTCCTTTCTCCCCAATCTCAAGATATAACTTTGAGACAATTGCATATGTGTTACCTCCCATCTTGAAATTTAGCCTTGGAATGTGCGGTGAACATCCACTCCTTTCCTTTTCCCATCCTATACTCCCATGACTTATGTACATTTATTTACCTATATGCTTGTTAAACACACACCATACTCACTTATCTGGTCATATATTTCCTTAGAAGCTTCAGGGGCTGGATCCTGATATGGACCAGACACCTCTAGCCACAATGGCCTTGGCCCTTTCACCAGATGGAATGATAATTTAAGACAAGCCATCAGATTGGTCATGCCACCTGATACCTCCTAGGCCTCCTATCTCTTCTGCATTTCAAATCTTCTCTTTAAAATCCACCCCCATGTTCTCTCCACAAATTGAAGAGTGGAGATTTACACCCTCTCCTCCCCTTGCTGTCATGGATAATAAAATCTCACTCTCTTTTTGTCACACTTCACTCTCGTTATTTATATTGGCATATTGGCTTCCTTTTACAAGCGACAAGCAACCAGACCTTTTTGCCAATTACATGCCCATTACCAGGTTATGGAAAATGCTGTGATTAAAGGAGTGCCTTTTCCATGGGCACTCCATGTGTACTTCTGCAAATACAATTGAGAAGCCTTACCAAATTTGCCGTCTCAGCTACCCCTTATGGGTCTTATTGATACCAAGGACATTAACATAATTAAAAAGAAATGGGAGAGACAAAGAAGAAAGTCAATGGACTTGTCCCAGCAGGGCAGAAATCTTTAGATGGTTATTGAGAAACTGGATGAATGTTGTGGACACTGATGGTGTTGAAACAGAAGTATTGATGTAGCATTATTGAAGGTTAGATAAACCAATGGGACTTTCTGTTTGTCTCCCAACATTGAAAGGCCCCAGACAAGTTTGCTCCATTTACCCCAGTTTGAAGAAACTTAAAAAGCCAGAGATTACTCAGAACTGCTTGGGATAATGGTTAAGCAGATTAATCAAGGTTGATGGGGGGCCAGGGTCTCCTGGTCAGACCTCCGGCTGGCTGGGGTCTCAAGGACATATGCACAGGTGTGGATAAAATGTTCAGTGATAGGAAAAGAGACCTTTCTGGGATTCTTTGACATGGGGGGGTCAATGGATTGTAATTCCAAAATCTGTTGGTAAAGACTTAACAGGAACTAAAATTAGATTTGGGGAGTATAAGGAGCTTCAGTGGTTGATGGGATTAACATGGAGGTTCGGAGGACAATTGGAATTTTTGAAAAAACTATGTGCATTGGTTGTGTCACCTTTACCTGAATGTATTATTGGGATGGGTATTATGCCTGCCTGCGGATTGCTTCCCCTACCTAATATTGTTATCAAAAGTTATGTAAGTCTTCCCTCGGGCCAGTTTTCTTTGAATATGCTAAATGAGAACCATTAGAACTGCCTGAATCCACACAGGTAGTTAATTTAAAACAATATAGAGTACCTGAGGGGGAGGCAAAAGGAGATTCACTTTCTAATTAATGACATGCTAGAAGCTGGAGTTCTGATACAAAAGAATTCTCTGAACAACCAGCCCTGCGTGGCCCTTAAGGAAGGAGAATGGCTCATGGAGAACAACAGTAGACTATTGAGGCTTAAAGAAATAAATTTGTACCACCTATAGCCTCAGTAATTCTAGACATGATTTCAATCACATAAAAAGACCGCTATTCAATGATCGATCTTGCAGACATTCTTCTCTATCTCAGAAAGTGCCAAACACTGTTTGCTTTTTTATGGGAAGGATCCCAGTTTACGTATTCTATGCTACCATGGGGTCATCTCAACTCACTGGTTTACTATTATAATTTGGTCAGAAGAATTTTGGACTTGATGCAGGTCTCAAGTGTAATAATACACTATGTTGAAGATGAGATGATAATATTGCAAACTAAAGAACCAGGTTAAGACTAAGTTGAATGCAGTGATGACTCACATGACCAACCAAGGCTGGTTAGTAAATCCAGCAAAGACCCAAGGACTTACCCACATGGTGAAATTCTTAGGAATAACATAGGGCAGAGCCACCCAATTCCATAAGTGACTGAAGATAAACTGCTGTTGTTAATCACCCCTAAGATACCCTAGCATTTGGTTGTTGTATTTGGAGTTTAGAGAATACATCTTCCACATCTGGAAATATTGCTAGCTTCCATACATAAGACTGCCTGAAAGAAAACCATGTTGAATGGGGACCTGAATAAAAACAGACCATGCCTGAATTACAGAAATCAATAGCTCTCTCAATACCTCTGGGCCCTTATGATCTCAATTTAGATGATTTTGGAAGTGTCTGCTACCAGTGCTCATGCAGACTGCAGCTTATGGTAAAAGCCTGAGCACCTGGGATTCCAGATGCTGCTGCCCCATACACATCATTTGACAGGCAATTACTAGCTTGCCATTGGGCTTTAATTGAGATGACCTCAATGACTGAAGGACATAAAGTAATCATGAAACTTGAGATACTCATAATGTTTTGGGTGGTGTCAGAGAAACACTCTAATGAGGAAGGCGGTGCCCAGAAGAGCTCCATGATAAAGTGGAAATGGTTCATACAGAAGCATCCTACTGGTGGAATGCAAGCAGGCATCTACTGTATCCATAAGTAGCTAGCCTCATGTCCCTTAGGATTGACTTGAGAACCACTGGAGGAACTGCCATGTAGACAGTGCCCTGTGAACAGCTCTTGATGAGCTGACAAAGAACTGCTTGGTTTATGGATGGCAGTTCCAAGATGAATGGACATTATGCTGTCTGGAGATTTGCTGCATTAATACCAGAAGATAGAAAGATCCTAGTTGAAGAAATTAAGAACAAATAGGCTTAATGGGTTGAATTACATGTTGTTTTCCTAGCAGCGATTAAAGAGTTTGACAATGGCAAAAGCCCTTATGTTTGGGTTTTTATAAACTTATGGGCAATAGCCAATGTTCTGGCTATGTAGTCAGATAGATGGACAATAGAAAACTAGGCTATTGAGGGGATGGTCATATGGATGTGACTTATGGAATTTACTACGGGAAATTAAGGGGAACATTAAAATAGGACATGTTGATGACTATCAGAAGAACCCCTTACAGGTTCAGAAGGTGATTAAAACTACCATATTGACTTACTGACGCTCTCCTTTGAGGTGGTTACCTGCGTCCATGAAATAAGTGAACACAATGAGGGGTGGCTGCTGCCATGCAGAAATGGGCTGGATATAGACATACTCCTCTTGCCCTCTCTGAGGCACAGAATGTCACCAAGAACTGTTTTGTCTGTCAACAAGAGAGACAGAGAGTGCAGATGGCTACAGAGAAGATTCTCCACAGGGAAGGCCCCATACATAGCTGGTGTAAGTGGATTACATTAGACCAATGCCAGTAGCCCTTGGGAGCTACAAATGGGTCCCAGCAGGAATAGACACTTACTCTGGACTGGTAGTAAATGCAAATGCTGAAAATACTATTAAAACATTGGAACAGACAATACTGTCCAAATTTGGGTTATCAAACTACATTTCTTCAGTCCAAGGGATGCACTTCACAACCCATAGTGTCCAAGTCCAACAGTGAGCAAAGAAATACCACATCAAATGGACATATGTTGCATATCATCCTCAGGGTAATGGTTTAATAGAGAATTGGAATAGGCAATTGAAATATTTGCTGCCTAAAACAGGAGAAGATAAAGGCATGAGGGACTTGCCTTCATGAGTGTGTGCTCACAATCAATATAGGGGGAGATAAAGGAGGGTTCCCCCAGATAGGTTTCTCACTTTTTTGGGGGATCTGGTAAAGAGGGGATGGGAATCTCCCTCCCACCAGTGTGGTTATATGATTTTTCTCATATAGTCTCACTTTTTTTTTGGTCCCAGTTAGGAGCAGTGGAGCACTGCCTGATGCCAGGGGTCCTAGGACCAGGGATGCTACTGTGGGTACTTCTAGCAAGGATGATATCTAGGCAAGAAAGTGTAACTAACTTTAAAACATTTATGCCAAAATTCCTAAGGGCCTGATAGCATGAATTCATATCTATAAATATTGCTTTGTTGCCTATGGATTGGGCTAGCCCTGATATCCATGATAGGACAGTTCTGTACCCAGGTAACCTGACCTTATGTGAATGGGAATGGACTGAAGGGAAAGCAGTTGTTAGACTAGCATCGCTGTCAGCAATCTGGACCAGCACAGTGGCTGAATCTAATGGCCCTCTCAAAGATGGAAAACTTGGAGTAGAAATAAATGATGAATGGTGAGAAGGAGTAATAGTAACTGTGGGTAAAGAAATACAGTGCATATGTGAGATATGCAACAAGGGAAAGCCAACGTTGTATTAATACTCAGGAAAGGCTCAGATCAGGATATTATTTCTTAGCACAATTACCAACAGATGCCTGGAAGCGTGAGGCTGTACGTTTGCTGAGACCACCCCTGCTTTTGGAAACTGACAGGGTTGAAAGACATCCTGCAAACCTGAATGGCATAGTTCTGGGAGCCATTCTGGTCATATGGTATGATGATGAATTAGACTGTTAATGACTAAATGGAAATCTAGCAATGTACCACTAGTATCTTTTGACTTCTATTTTTCAGGCTACACAAGTACAAAGGATATCCTTTGGGGAGGAAGTTCTGAGGACTGCTTTCTACTGAGACTTCAGTCTATGTGGTGTATAGCTTCCAACAGACTGATCACTGTGGTAACTATAAACACTGATGGTCAAATGCTTAGAAAGGTCCCTGGTTATAATGGGAAAAATATGATGGTAGCATGCCCAACATAGCATGCATTTAGGCTATGGATAAATACATATCTCTCTTGCTTTTGTGGATAGAAAGCTATTAAGTAGAAGAGGGGAAAACAGTGGGTCTCTGGTGGGATTAAAGCAGTTGGCATCACATTGTAGATGCAAGTTCCCCAGGAATGGCCTCATCTGAAACAAGAAAGGCTCTGGGAGGCCTTAGGACACACTCAAATTAAATTATATCTATCTGTGAACACCAATTATCTAACTCTAGTGTGGGGACCCAATATTTTTTGCGAAACACTTATCCTAACTGCATTTGGGCAGTTAGTGCACAACAGCAATGACATGCATGGTAGATTAAACAACACTGGCTCATAAGACAGAAAAGGGCTTCAGGAGAGATAGGTGCAGGTCTAGATATCCTGGGACAAGTTGAGTTTACTCTTAATGAGGAGCAGCATTCAGAGGAAAAAGACTTATTAACTAGAAGAGACAGAATAGAGGGATTCTCTTCTAGGAGAAAGGCAAAGGATGGGAGTCAAGGTGAAAATATAACAAGGTTTTAGCAAAGTAGATCAGGCCAACTCAGCAAATAATGCTGGGGACTGCTAACATTCAGCCCAGGGGAAAGGGCTTGTAGCCTGACCCAGCAAGGCCTCTTGACTGTTTAATACAGATGGAAGCTGAAGTGGCCATGGGGCCGTGACCTGCTATTTTGGCTGCTGAGGCCCAAGAGACCCACCCATGGGAGTCTTATGGCTTTCTAAACTTATGGAAGTTCTCTGAGGACACTTGTAATTTTACACTAATAGACTATGACTCTCTCACCCACAGAATAGGTCAAGATGAAATATATCCTGCAGTACAGTTGTTAGAAATTGGAATCATTCTAAATGCCACCTGTATCCTCCCTGCAGGAAGGAGGTGGGCCTTGCTATATTATAATACACAATGGAAACCAGCCTCTGTACAAGCTATGAAATGAGATGGGGTGATTCTTTTTGTCTTCAATAAACTAGAAACCCAGAAATAACCAAGCCATGGCCAATTGTGATAATGCCTTTCCTTAATAATATCTGACAAATGACCAAGAGTAGGTTCCACTGGGAAGACAAGACAGATTCCTCCGTAATTCTTACTGATTTGTTCTTTTACGAAACTGAGTTGTTCCATGATCATACTGTGATATGGTGCCATATTGATCTAGTAAGTAAGATTCAATTACCTAGTATAAATAAATCTTATGGTACTACTGATACTAGTGATTCAGTGTATTGGGAGATTGAGTTAAAATCTCTCCAGGATGTAATGCCTATGGAAAATGACTGACTTGAAGAGAAACTGGATCTGGCTAACTATCAGCTGATTTCTGTGCTAAATAGTTCTGCAAAGCTTATCACAAGATACAAATCAATAGAATGCACAAATAAGTACAAGAATATAAAAATGTTTGTAATGGTTTTATAGGATAAATTAGCTGTTTGTTTAAGTCTATCCGTACTTCAGCCTGGGGGTTCAGAGAGCCTCTGAGTAGTAAATGCATCTGTGTGCTGAGCGAGGGAGGCACACCCTTATTCCATGCGGACAGAAACATCCATGCTCAGGACTCTGCTAGACCTTACCCCGTGTATCTTTCCATTTGGCTGTTCATTTATATCCTTTAAAATGAGCTTCGTATGAGCCTTTGTAATAAACTAATAATAGTAAGTAAACCATTTTCCTGGGCTCTGTGAGCTACTTTAGCAAATTGTTTAACTCAAGGAGGGGATTATGGGAACCTCTGATTTGTAGTTAAGCTAGACAAAAGTTGTGGAGAACTTGAGGACCTACCACTTGTGACCGCATCTGAAGGAGGGGGCAGTGTGCTGGGGCTACGTCCTCAACCTGTGCAGATACTAATTCCAGTTAGTGTCAGAATTGAATTGAATCATAGGTCGTCTAGCTGGTATAGGAGAATTGTTCAGTGTGGAAGAAAACACCCGTATCTGACTACAGTAGTGTTGAGTGCAGTGAATCACTAAGTTTATTCCTCCTGTCTAGCTGAAATTTTGTACCTTTTAATCAATATCTTCCCTTTCCCTATTTACCTCCTTCACCTAGCCTCTGGTAACCACCATTTTACTCTCCAATTCTATGGGTTCAACTTTTTCAAATTTCACATATAAATGAGACCAGGTGGTATTTATCTTTCTGTGCCTGGCTTATTTCACTTGGCATAATGTTACTCAGGTTCATCATGGTGTTACCAGTGATACCAATTTCTGATTTCTGGCCTCCAGAACAGTGAGAACATAAATCTCTGCTGTTTTAAACCACTGAGTTGGTGGTAATATTACAACAGCCACCAGAAACTAATACAATTGCTGAAACTTTCACCAAAGAAAAAGTTTTTCCTCAAACATAGTTGTTCTAACAAGACTTCATTTCTTGTTAGACATGTATAGAGAAAAACAGTTTTTTCTATATGTTTTATGTGAGAGGTGAAGCACGTACTGAGAATGTTGTGAGTATAGAAGGAAAAGCAGTTTGTGTTTCTCTATATACAAACCTAGGTCACACAGAGAGATCATGTGCAGGTATTCCAGCAGACAACCCCAATCAAGGTCTCAGCTGATAGAATCAACCTCCAACTATAAGTGAGTAAGCCTTCAAATGCTTCCAGGCCCCAGCCTTTGAACCCCAGCCAATACTAAGTGGAACAGAGGTGAGCTAAACCTACCAAGCCTGCTGAAATTGCAGATTATGAGAAAACTAAATATAGCCATATTTTAAACCACTGCATTATGAGGTAATTATTATGCAGCCTCACTAACAGCAATGGAAACATTTTATTCAATGACAGCTTCTGCTACTTTGCTGAAGCCTTAATAATGAATTTCATGGCAAGAGGTAGATTTGCATCTATGAACAGACCAAGAGGAAAGAAATGAAGTCACAGTTAGAACAACTGTGTTTGAGGAAAAACTTTTTCTCTGGTGAAAGTTTCAGCGATTGAGTTAGTTTCTGATGGCTGTTCTAAAATTACCACCAACTTAGTGGCTTAAAACAGCAGAGATTTATGTTCTCACTGTTCTGGAGGCCAGAAATCAGAAATTGGTATCACTGATGACACCATGATGAACTCGGATAACATTATGCCAAGTGAAATAAACCAGGCACAGAAAGATAAATACCGCCTGATCTCATTTATATGTGAAATCTGAAAAAGTTGAACCCATAGAATTAGAGAGTAAAATGGTGGTTACCAGAGGCTAGGGGAGAGGGGTGAATAGGGAAAGGGAAGATATTGATTAAAAGGTACAAAATTTCAGCTAGACAGGAGGAATAAACTTAGTAATTCACTGCACAGAATGGTGACTATAATAAATAATAATGCATTGTGGATTTTAAAATTGCCAAAAGAGTAGATTCTAAATGTTTTTTTTACTTCAAAAAGGATAACTATAGTAATTAGCTTGATTTGATTATTTCACAATGCAAACATTATTCAAAACATCACATTGTAACTCATAAATATATAATATATACAATTATTTATCAACTCAAAATAAAAAAAATTAAATTAAAAAATAAATCAGTATGAATGGGATGAAAGCAAGGTGCTGGCAGGGCTGTGCTTTTGCTGGAAATTCTAGAAGAGAATTCATTCTTTGCCTTTTCCAACTTCTGTCTGGGGATGCCAGCATTCCTTGGCTCACAACTATAGATCACTCCAATCTTTAAGTGCAGCAACTTCAAATCTCTGTTTTCTCCTCTTCATATCATCTTTTTTTCCTGTGTATCAAACCCTTCTCTGCCACTCTCTTATATAAGTATATATGACGGCATTTAGGGCCCGCTGGATAATCCAGGATAATCACCCCATATGAAGATCCTGTTTCTCTGTAAGGTGGAATGCACAGATGCCTGCGATTAAGACCTAAATAACTTTTGAAAGCCATTTTTCAGCTAAACATTGCAAATATTTTTCACTTAGTATTATTCACCTTTCTAACTTTTATTGTTAAAATGTCCAACATTCTTGCACACATATGTTGTTAAGAATATATTTTAGGAAATTTTATGAACATTATTAAGAATAATACCATAACCCAGATTTATTAATATTTTAAGATTTTGCCATATCTGCTTCAGAATTTTTCTTAAGTTAGTAACACTTTATAGAAAGAGCTGGAGCTCTATGTGTACCTCTGTCTTCCTTCTCAGAGGTAGCCATTGTCCCAAATTTGTCATTTATAATTCCTATACATATTTATAGGCTATTTCTACAGAGAAGAGGAGGGAACATTACTCTAGATATCAGACCTAAACAAAGATGTCATAAGGAAAGAAAACTAAAGATCACTATGTTATAAATAGGAACACAAAATTCTTCAACAAAATACTAGCAAACGAATTCTAGCAACATATACACCATGGCTAAGTAGGATTTATTCCAGGAATGCAAGGTTGGTTTGGCATCTGAAAATTAATTAGTATAATATATTGTATTGATAAATTAAAAGGAAAAATTTTATGATCTTTTCAATAGATGCAATAAAAGCATTTGTCATAATCTAATACTTTCCAATAATTTATACAGCAACAACAACTTGTTAACCTAGGAATAGAAGAGAACTTCCTCAATTTGATAAAGAGCATTTATAAAATTCCCACAGCTAACATTGTACTTAATGGTGAAAGACTAGATTATTGCTCTTAAGATCAGAAACAAGACTCTCTGACTGCTTCTATTTGACATTGTACTGGTGGTTCTAGTAAGGGGAATTAGGCAAGAAAAAGAAAATTCTCCAAGATTGAAAGGGAAGAAATAAAGCTATCTCTACTTGCAGATGACATGATGTTATGTATAGAAAAATCTTAATGGATCCACTAAAAACAAAGTGAGGTCAGTAAGCTTGTAGGATGAAAGATCAAAACAAAATTATCAATTGTATTTTTATATACCTGCAATAAATAAGCTGAAAATGAAATTCAGGAAACAATTCTATTTGCAGTAGCAGCAAAAATAATAAAATACTTGAAGCAACTTTAACAAAAGTAGTGTAAAACATATTATCTGAAAACTATAAAATGTAGTTGAAAGAAATTAAATAAGATCTAAAGAAATGGAAAAATTTTCCATGTTCATGAATCAGAGGGCTTAACATGGTTAAGATGGTACTACTCTCCAAACTGACCTATGGAGTCAATAATAAACTATAATAATCCCAGCTGAATTTCATATAAGTTGACATTATTTGCAAATTCATATGGGACTGCAGGGGACTCGAAATAGCCAAAACAGATTTGAAAAAGAACAAAATAGGAGGACTTACACATCCAAATTTCTAAACTTACTACAAAGCAATAGTAATCAATTGGTGCTTATGCAATGTGACACTAACATAAGGCTAGGTACATATATCAATAGAATATAATTGAGAGTTGAAAAATAAACCCATACATCTATGGTCATTTGGTTTTCAACAAGACTACCAAGACCATTTAATAGGGAAGCAACAGTCTTTTGAACATACAGTGCTAGGATAACTGGATAGCTGTATAAAATATAATGAAATTGAATCCTTACCTCAAGCAATATGAAATTCATTGGATCAGAGACTTAAATGAAAGCACTAAAACTATAAAATACTTGGAAGAAAACAAAACATATTAGTAAATCTTGATAACCTTGGATTTAGAAAAGGATTCTCACCTATGGCACCAGAAGCACAAATAACAAAAGAAAGCTAGATGAATTAGACCTCATTAAAAACGTTTTTGCTTCAAAGCAGCAGTCCCCAACCCTTTTTGGCATCAGGAACCAGTTTTGTGGAAGACAATTTTTCCACACACTGGTGGGCGGTATGGGGGCTGGTTTTGGAATGCAACTGTTCCACCTCAGATCTTTAGGTATTAGATTCTCATAAGGAGTATACAACCTAGATCCCTCATATGTGCCGTTCACAATAGGAGTCGCATTCCTATGAGAATCTAAGGCTACCACTGATCTGACAGGAGGTGGAGCTCAGGTGGTAATGCTCACTTGCCCGCTGCTTACCTCCTGCTGTGCAGCCCACTTCCTAACAGGCCATGAACTAACATCAATCCATGGCCTGGGGATTGGAGACCCCCTGCTTCAAAGGACACCATCAAGAAAGTAAAAAGATGGGCAAAAGAATGAGAATATGTTTGCAAGTCATATATCTGATTAGGGATGTGTATCTAGAATATATAGAACTTGTACAACTCAATAATTAAAAGGCAACACAACCATTTATTGGATGAAACTGAAGAATGACACTGAACCCCTACCTTTTGCCATGTACAAAAATTAACTTGAGATGGATTGAAGATTTAAATGTAAGACCTCAAAATCCAAGAATCCTAGAAGAAAACCTAGGTAACACCATTCTGGATCTAGGTCTTGAGAAAATGCATGACTAAGTCCTTAAAAGCAATTGCAACAGAACCAAAAATGGACAAATGGGACCTAAGTAAATGAAAGAGCTTCTGCACAGCAAAACAAATTATCGACAGAGTAAACAGACAATCTGCAGAATGGGAACAAATATTAAAACTGTAATGATATGCCATCTCATACCAGTCAGAATGGCTAGTATTAACAAGTCAAAAAACTGATGCTGGTGAGGCTATGGAGAAAAGGGAATGTTTATGCACTGTTGATGGGAAGGTAAATTAGTTCAGCTACTGTGGAAGGCAGCTTAAAGATTTCTCAAAGAACCTAAAACAGAACCAGCATTTAACCTAGCAATCCCATTACTGGGTATATACCCAAAGGAAAATAAATTATTCCACCAAAGACACAAGCACTATTCACAATAACAAAGACATGGAATCAACCTAGGTGCCCATCAAAAGTGGATTGGATGAAGCAAATGTGGTACATGTACATGATGGAATACCATGCAGTGATAAAAAAGAACAAAATCATGTGCTTTGCAGCAACATGGATGCAACAGGAAGACATTATTCTAAGCAAATAATGCTAGATCAGAAAACCTAATATTACATGTTCTTACTCATAAGTGGGAGCTAAACATTAGCTGCACATGAACATAAAAACAGTAAACAAGGGGGACTACTGGTGGGGAGGGTCAAGGTTGAAAAACTACCTATTGGCTACTATGCTTACTACCTAGGTGATGGGATCAATCATATTCCAAATCTCAGCATCATACAATATATCTATGTAACAAACTTGTACACATATCTCCTGCATCTAAAATAAAAGTTGAAATTATAAAAAAGAGTATATTATCTGATTAAACATTTCTCCAAAATAAAATATACAAATGTCCCATAAACATATGAATGCTCAATATTATTAATTATTAGGGAAATGCAAATAAATAACACAAGAAACTAATACTTCGCATACATTAGGATGGCTAGAATGAAAAAGTCAGATAATATCAAGTGTTGTCGAGGATCCACATGGCTGTGGTTTGAATGTGTTTGCTCCAAAATTAAGGTGTTTAAACTTAATGGCCAATGAGATGATATTAAGAGATAGAGCCTTTAATAGGTGATTCAGCCATGAGGAATTTCCCCCTTGTGAATGAGATTAAGGCCTTTATAAAAGAGGCTTCAGAAAGCATTCAGTTCATTTGCCCTTCCACCTTTCACTATGTGAGAACACAGCATTCCTCCCCTCTGGAGGATGCAGCAAAAAAGGACTATCTTGGAAGCAGACAGCAGCCCTCACCAGACAAAAGAACCTATTAATGTGTTTATCTTGGACTTCACAGCCTCTAGAACTATGAAGAAATAAATTTCTTTTATTTATTAACTATCTAGTCTCTGGTATTTTGTTATGGCAGCATGTACTAAGGCATGTACAAGCAAGAACTCTATACACTGCTGGTGGGAATGTAAAATGGTGCAACTGTTCCTTAAATGATTAAATTTAGAGTTACCATATGACCCCCCAATTCCACTCCTAGATATATACCTAAGAGAGATAAAAACATGTTCACACAAAACTTGAACCTGGAAGTTTATAGCAGTATTATTCATTGTAGCTAGTTCCTCAACTAAAATGTGGAAACAACCCAAGTGTATGTGAGTGGATAAATAAAATGTGGTATATCCATAAAATGGAATATTGCTAGGCCATAAAAAGGAATGAAGTACATATGACATTCACATTTCTGAATCTAAACAGAAGTATGTGAAAATTTTGTTGTTCTAGACCTTTACCACCATTTCATATCATCAGACTTAAATGTTTGCCTCTCTGACAGTTATGAAATGTTATCTCTTTTGTACTTCCTTGACTATTATGGCTGAATAGTCAAGGAAAAACGTATCTTTTCATGTTTATTGACTATGTGGGATTTCCTCTTCCATAAATATTCTGTTCACATGTTTTAGCAATTTCTTTTTCTGCATTGTCTTTTTCTAATTGATTTATTGGAGTATTTGGATACCTCAACCTGGGCAATAGGGGTTCGCATAACTCCTTGCTTGTTCTTGTTTCTAGGCCTTTTTGTGAACTACAGATTTTACTGATGCTCCAAATTCACATTCAGGCACAGGGTTTTAAAATAAATGTGCTGAACTCATATCTCCAACTCCTTTCCCTCATACAAACAATAGTTTTAGAATAACAATGCCAATAGGAGGATCCAAGATGGCCAAATAGGAACAGCTCTGGAGTGCAGTTCCCAGCGAGAACAATGCAGAGGGTAAGTGCCCACCACATTTCCAAACAAATTTTCACTGCCCACAGACCAGGAGACTCCCAGGCCGAAAAGCACCATGAGTTTTCAGCCGGTGCCGGGTTGTCACACAGACACTCACACAAATCTGGGTGGCCGTTTCAACTGGCACCTGGAACGTCTGGGAGAGAGAGCCATCCATTAAACTGAAAGGGATGGGGCAGAAACAGGGAGCCAGGTGATCTGGCTTGGCAGGTACCACCCTCACAAAACAAGCAATCTGAAATGCTCTGGAATGAGAGTTTTGCAGCAAGTGCAGCTGGACCCAGGACAGTCCAGCTCAGTGGAGGGAAGGGTGACCATCACTACTGAGGCAGTTCACACAGCAGCTGGGCAGAGCCTATGGCAACTCAGCAATGCCTCTGCTGGCAGACTGTGGCCAGATTACTCCATGTGGGCAGGGCATCTATGAGAAAAGGCAACAGCACAACAGGAACTTATAAATAAATTTGACCTTCCTAGGACAGAGCACCTGGGAAAAGATGTGGTTATGAGTTCCACTGCAGCAGACTTAAAAAGTACCGGCCCAGCAGCTCTGCATGGAAAAACAGAGCTCCCAGCATAGCACTTGAGCTCCTATAAGGGACAGACTGTCTCCTCAAGCAGCCTCCTGACTCCCATGTACCAAAAGAGACACCTCATAAAGGAGAGCTCAGTCCAACATCTGGCAGTTACCCTTCTGAGACGAAGATAACAGAAGAAGAAACCAGCAGCAACCCTTACTGTTCTGCAGCCCCCGTGGGTGAACACAGGCATGCAGGGTCTGGAGTGGACTTCCAGCAGTCCTGCAGCAGAGGGGCCTGACTGTTAGAAGGAAAACTAAGAAACAGAAAGAAATAGCTTCATCATCAACAAAAAGGATGTCCACTCAGAGACCCCATCCGAAAGTCACCAACTACAAAGACCACAGGTAGATAAAACCACTAAGATGGGTAAAAACCAGCACAAAAAGGATAACACCAAAAATCAGAACACTTCTCCTCCTGCAAAGGATCATAACTCCTCACCAGTTAGGGATCAAAGATGGATGGAGAATGAATCTGATGAAGTGACAGAAACAGGCTTCAGAATGAGTGTAGTAAACTTCTCAGAGCTAAAAGAACATGTGCTAATCCAATGCAAAGAAACTAAGAACCTAGAAAAAAGATTAGATGAGATGCTAACTGGAATAAACAGTTTAGAGAAGAATATAAACGACTTGATGGAGCTAAAAAACACAGCACGAGAACTTTGCGAAGCATACACAAGTTTCAATAGCTGAATTGACCAAGCAGAAGAAAGGGTATCAGACATTGAAGATCTTTTTGCCTATTAAACCTCCCCTCCTAAATCCTCTTCTTGTGTATCCGTGTACTTCAT
>CAUYQU010037244.1:0-39250 GCA_963574635.1 Cheracebus regulus
CCTCGCGGTCTGTGTGGTTCTCTTGCGGTTGGTATTTCGTTCGGGCGTGAGGTGGGGAGGGAGTGAGTGGGCGAGGGAGGGAGTGAGTGGGAGAGGGAGGGAGAGAGAGGGAGAGGGAGGGAGAGAGGGAAAGAGGGAGAAAGGGAGGGAGAGGGAGGGAGAGAGAGAGGAAAAGAGGGAGGAAGGGAGGGAGAGAGGGAAAGAGGGACAGAAAGAGAAAGGGGTGGGAGGGAGAGAGAGAGGAAAGTGAGAGGGAAAGAAGGAGAGAGGTAAAAAGAGAAAGAGAGGGAGAGGGAGAGAAAGTGGGAGGGAGAGGGGGAGAAATGGGGAGAGTGGGGGAGAGTGAGAGAGTGTGATCAGAGGAAACTGCCACTTTTAAACCATCAGATCTGGCGAGAACAGCATGGGGGAACAAGCCCCATGATGCAGTCACCTCCCACCAGTTCCCTTCCTTGATGGCACGGGGATTACACTTAGAAATGAGTTTTGGAGGCTCGGCACAGTGGCTCACACCTGTAATCACAGCCCTTTGGGAGGCGAAGGTGGGCGGATCCAGAGGTCAGGAGTTCAAGACCAGCCTGGCCAACCTAGTGAAATCCTGTCTTTACTAAAAATCCAAAAATAAATAAATAAATAAATAAATACATAACCAGGTGTAGTGGCATGCTCCCATAGTCCCAGCTACTCAGGAGGCTGCGGTGGGAGAATTGCTTGAACCCGAGAGGCGGAGGTTGTCAGTGAGCCGAGACCTTGCCACTGCAGTCCAGCCTGGGTGACAGGGTGAGACTCCATATCAAAAAAAAAAAAACAAAAGAGTTTTGGGTGGGGACACAGTCAAACCATATCAGGAGGTAAGACGAACCTCAGAGGGGATCTGATCCAGAGTTTGTTACTCAGGCTCAGGTGGCTTCTCCATGTTGGGAGCCAACAGCTCCTGGGCTTTTCCCTTTAAATCCTAGGAGTGAGAGAGGCTTCTCCTTGGCCAGAAATTCAGCGCAATTCCTGAGCTGTGCTTCTGATGGGACTAACTTGGGTCAGGAGCGGGCGGAATGCCAGGTCTCTTTGGCAATTCTCCTGCCTCAGGTTCCTGAGTAGCTGGGATTACAGGCGCCCACCACCATGCCCGGCTAATTTTTGTATTTTTAGTAGAGACAGGGTTTCACCATGTTGGTCAGGCTGGTCTTGAACTCCTGACCTTGTGATCTGCCCGCCTAGGCCTCCCAAAGTGCTGGGATTACAGGCGTGAGCCACCACACCCGGCCCTCATCTTATTTTTAAGTTTTCTGGTTGTTTTTTTTTTTTTTTTTTTTTTTGCCACAGCCTCACTCTGTCACCCAGCATGGAATGCAGTGATGAGATCATGGTCATAGTTCACTGCAGCCTCAAACTTCTGGGTTCAAATGATCCTCCCCGCTTGGCCTCCCAAGTGGCTGGGACTACAGGTGTGAGCCACCACACCTGACTAATTTATTTATTTATTTATTTATTTATTTTGTAGAGATGGTGGTCTCACTACCCTGCCCAGGCTGATCTCGAACTCCTGGCCTCATGAGATCTTCTCACCTTAACCTCCCAAAGTGCTGAAATTACACGTGTGAGCCACAGTACCCAGCCTCCTCCCCTCCCGTTTTAATAAAATCTCCAGGACAGGTCTTTTATAGGAATAGGGCAAGCACCACCTGCTTGTCTAGGAAGAGCCCTGGAAGAGCCGAGAGCAGTGGAATGCAAACCGAGGGGTTGAATTTCATAATGTTTCATAATGACTGCATTTCTAGCAGAGTTTGCTATGGATGTGACCTGGTTTTACAGGCTAGGGTTGGAGAGCAGGGATTTTCAGGTGTGGGGAGGCCTGAGGAGGCTCTCGTTGGTGGCTGTGCTCTCTGATACAATAGGGGCCCTGAGAAGGAGTGTCTAGTCTGGGCTGCAAGGTAACGCTGTGTAGCTGTCTGTCAGTGTAGCCGTGTAGGAGCCCTGACTGCAGCAAATGAAGACAGAAGGAGGAAAGACAGCGGTGGGGGTGGGGAACTGGGGGACACAGAGAGAGACAGACAGACAGAGAGAGACAAAGAGAGACAGAAAGAGACAGAGAGAGAGAGAGAGAGAGAGAGAGACAGAGAGAGGGAGAGCAGAGGGGACGCAAGAGAAGCCAGCAGAAGGAGCTGAGGGACCGTGAGGTGGGAGCGGCCCCAGGACTGGGTATGGAGCACACAGCACCTGCCTAGAGCCCCCAGATGCCAAAGTATCATTCTCAAAATATGAAAACCGTAATTCTCATGCAATACACACTCAGCACCATCAAAATATTATTTAGCTCAATGAGAGCATCTTTGAACAAGGTTCAAAGAAGAATATGAGAAACTCTCATGAAGAACAATGATGGAATAAGATACTAAATTAGATATGAAATTGGTTAATACCCTATAGGACGTCAAAACCATAACCTTTGGGGATTATTTTCTCTAGTGGATAGAAATCACTTACCCCTTACCCGTTCTCTACAAGTAGACATCTAATTTTAGAGGGCCTGGGCCCTAAGCAGTAGTGATTAGAATGTCAGGGCTTCTCATGGTTCTGGGCAGGCTTGCTGGTTCATGCTTGGGGTCTGGAGAGGACTTAAACCATGTTTTTGCCTGTTTCAGAATCTCATGGAGAAAGAGGCTACGTTTGGTTTGGGTTTTAGGGGTTCAGAGTCATTTTAAATGAACTCTGAGAAGAAACATGAGCCACACTTGAATCCCAACATGGTGAGGTGGGGCGCAGAGAAGCAGCAAGTGGCGGCCGTGGCTTGGGGGGCAACTTGTGGGGGTGGGGGGATGGCCTGTACCCACAGCTCTGCCAGACTTGGAAGCAACTCTCCTTGGACTTCAGAGACGCAATTTGCATCAAGCTTTTCATTTTCTGGAGTTTTTTTTTTTTTCCTTGCTTTTAAAACTTTTATGTTATTTTTATTTTACCATTTTTTTTTTTTTTTTTTTTTTTTTTTTTTGAGACAGACTCACACTGTCGCCCAGGCTGGAGTGCAGTGGCGTGATCTCAGCTCACTGCAACCTCCACCTCCCAGGTGCAAGCGATTCTCCTGCCTCAGCCTCCTGAGTAGCTGGGATTACAGGTGTGCACCACTATGCCCTGCTAATTTTTGCATTTTTAGTAGATATGGGGTTTCACCACATTGACCAGGCAGTTCTTGAACTCCTGATCTCATGATCTGCCCATCTCGGACTCCCAAAGCGCTGGGATTACAGGCACAAGCCACTGTGCCCGGCCTGACTTTTATAACTTTTATTTGTATTTGTTATTTATCTATTTATTTTTTGAGACAGGGTTTCACTCTGTCACCCAGGCTGGAGTGCAGAGGCACAGTCATGGCTCACTGCAGCCTTGATCTCTTGGGCTCAGGTGATCCTCCCACCTTGGCCCCCTGAGTAGCTGGGACTATTGGCATGCACCACTACACATTTTTCTATTTTTAGTAGAGATGGGGTTTGGCTATGTTGCCCATGCTAGTGATTTTTGTAAAATTAAAAATTTTAAATTGTGTTAAAAAAATGTATATATATACAAAACAAAATTCAGTATTTCAGCTTCTTTTTTTTTTTTTTTTCAAGATAGAGTCTCACTCTGTTGCCGGGGCTGGAGCAGCCTTGAACTCCTGGGCTCAAGCTATCCTCAGCCTCCGAATACCTGGGACTACAGGTGTGCACCACCACGCCCAGCTAATTTTTTGATTTTTGAGTTGGGGTTATGTTGGTATGTTGATCTGGCTGGTCTCAAACTCCTGGGCTCAAGTGATCTTCCTACTTTGGCCTCCGGAAGTTCTGGGATTACAAGCATAAGCCACTGCGTCCAGCCTGCAATGCACGGTAAAAGGTGTTGAGCACAGGAGGAAACAGGGTGAGGGGACTGAGGGCGTGCGGGGGTATTGGGTCAGGGTTGCATCATTGGGAAGACATTCAGCTGTTGTGAAGGAGGTGAATTGTACTGGGGGGAAGGGTTCCCGATGGGTGAGTTAGCCCTAAGGTGAGAGTACATCGGTTATGTCTATGGTCAGAGTGAGTGAGAGGGATGGGTAGTGGGAGAGGAACATGACCTTGCAGTTGGTTTTAAGAATTTAGGCTTGGCCAGGTGGGGTGGCTCATGCCTGTAATCCAAGCACGTTGGGAAGCCAAGGTGGTCGGATCATCTGAGGTTGGGAGTTGGAGACCAGCCTGAGCAACATGGAGAAACCCTGTCTCTACTAAAAATACAAAAATTTAGCCGAGTGTGGTGGTGCATGCCTGTAATCCCAGCTACTTGGAAGGCTGAGGCAGGAGAATTGCTTGAACCTGGGAGGTGAAAATTGCAGTAAACTGAGATTGTGCCACTGCACTCCAGCCTGGGCAACAAGAATGAAACTCAGTCTACCAAAAAAAAAAAAAAAAAAAAAGAATCTAGGCTTAACTTCAAGTGAGATGGGAAACCATGGTAGGATTTTGAGCATAGAAGTGACATGATCTGACTTATGTTATTTATTTATTTATTTATTTTTTGAGACAGAGTCTCACTCTGTTGCCCAGGTTGGAGTGCAGTGGCACATTCTCGGCTCTCTACAACCTCTGCCTCCTGGGTTCAAGGGAGTCTCCTGCCTCAGCCTCCTGAGTAGCTGGGACTACAGGCATGCACCACCATGCCTGGCTAATTTTGTATTTTTAGTAGAGACGGGGTTTTGCCATGTTGGCCAGGATGGTCTTGAGCTCCTGACCTCAGGTGATCCACCTGCCTTGGCCTCCCATAGTGGGATTACAGGCATGAGCCACTGCTCTTGGCCTGACTTATGTTTTAACGGGTTCACATTGGTCTATGTGTTGAGAACAAATTGAAGAGGGGTTGAAAAGGCAGGTGCAGAAATAGGGAGACTAGTTAGAAGGCTGCCACAATAATCCTGGGACACAGGTACTGTGCTTCCAGCAGCTGGTGGATCATTACAGCACAGAGCCTGGCCCCCTACTCAGCCTCC
Source organism: Cheracebus regulus (assembly GCA_963574635.1). NCBI lineage: Eukaryota > Metazoa > Chordata > Mammalia > Primates > Pitheciidae > Cheracebus > Cheracebus regulus. Next base: position 4,994 of record CAUYQU010037244.1, read on the forward strand.
TCAGCAAATCTTCCACCTCCACCCCAGCCATCATCTCCTTGAGGGGAAGCTTGGAACAGACCACTGTTACTGAGGACCTGCTATGTGCCAGTTGTCTTGTGTTGATCTCATTTAATCTTCAGAGAGACTTGTGAAGAGGGGGCTGTTCCACAGACATTTCAAAGCCCATGCTATGGACTGAATTGTGACTTTGCTAAGTTTCTATGTTGAAGCTCTAACCCCCAATGTATTTCGAGATGGGGCCTTTGGGGTATAATTAGGTTTAGATGAGCTCAGAAGGGGCTCCCTCGTGATAGGATTAGTGTTCTTGTAAGAATAGACACCTGGCAGAATCCCACCTCCTACCATGTGAGGACACAGTGAGAAGGCGGCCATCTGCAAGTGAGGGAGAGAGCCCTCCCCAGGGACTGAATCTGCTGGCACTTTGCTCTTGGAATTCCCAGCCTCCAGAGCTATGAGCAATAAATGTCTGTTGTTTAAACCACCCGGTCTGTGGTATTAGTTATAGTAGTTGGAGCTGACTAATAGAGCCCATTTTATAGACAAGGAAACTGAGGCTCTGAGGTGTTAGGTGATCTGACCACTCAGCTGGGGAGTGGCAGAGCATTGGGCTGGGCAGTGGTGGGAGACTGGGGAGTCAGAGAGAATAGGGCTTGAGGGAGACCTGCCTGTGGCATTGAGGAGTCGCAGAGGGACAAGGCCAGGTCTTAGGGGTGTCTGGGCTTGGTGGGCCCTTGCCTGGGTGGGGGGTGGGAAGGAAGAAGCATCTGGGAAAGAAAGTCTCAACCTGGGTGGGCTTAGGGGAGTTCCTGGCTCAGCCTCTCTGTGCAGTTTTCCAGGGCCTGGCGCTAGCTTTTCCAGGCATGTAAGGGGTCTGCCTGGGACCTACTGAGGCCCTTCCTGCGGCCTCTCAGCCTTGCTGGCGGCTGGAGCCGTCCAGGCTGGTGGTCCTGGAGGTGGCAGGTGGTGGTGGTGGGGGATGGAAGGGGAGGAGGGAGGCACTAGGGGGTCAATCATGACTCCCTGGGGCCTGTTCATTACTCAGTCTCAGAGAAGGTGGTGAAGAGGGCAGAGTGTTAATGACAGTAATTGCTTTAATTATTTTTTTGGTTTGGAGAGTCATAAAATGTGGCAGCTCGCTTACTGCTAATCATGGTAATTAAGGGGGGCTGAGGGCTGTGCTTGGACTTCGATTGTTAACTAGGGGGAAGTAACAGCCTGCAAAGACACAGAAGCAAATGATGAGTCCTCCGGTCTCCCCTCCCCTTTCCCTGCCCTCCCTCTCCTTTCAGCCTTTTATCTCCCCACCTTGCTTCCTTCCTTCTCCCTTGCCATGCCCCTCCACCCTGCCCCTTCCGAGGGAGGCCTTCTTGATGGTGGTGGCAGTGTGCAGCTGTAGGGATCCAGGGACTGACCCCAGGTCTGGGGAGAACAGTTGTTCTGGGGAAAGAGGAGGATCAGTCTCAAGCAGAATTCTGTTCCTCCCCTGGGCAGCCTCCTGCAGAGCTCCTCGAGGTCTGAGGGCTTCAGACAGCCTGCGACAGACCAAGCACCTGGGCCCTTCCAGATGAGCCAGGAGAGACAGCCGAGCTGGTCCTCTGGGCGCAACAGGGGGCAGATGCAGGGAGTGGATGTTAGGCTACCCTCTTGCTTCTCTTTACCCATAACAGGCAAGAAGTACACACTGAGCCATTTCCTGAATACCTACTGTGTGCCAGGCTGGAGAGTCTGTGGGGGAATCAGACTCTGCCTTGTCCTCAAGGAGCTGGTGTGGAAGAAGTAATGACCATCCAGGGTGGCATCAGAGGCACAGAGGCCAGGTTGACGGTGTCAGCTCTTGGTAAGTCAGGGAACGCTTCCTGGAGGAGGTGGCAGGGCCATTGGGGAGACTTCCCAGAGGAAGCAAGGCTGTGCAAGGCGAGTAGCAGTATTCTGGATATGAAGGGTGGGGATCTGGGCGGAAGGAACAACATAGGCAAGGGGCTGGAAGGAGGGCAAGGAGAGAGGAGAATGGGAGACACAGCAGGAGAAATTGCTTTAGGTTAGATTGTGAGGGGCCTCAAAGACCCCACCACGGGATTTGGGCTTGACATGCTATCTTCTAAGACCCTGCTTGCCTGGAAGGTGGGGAAGGGTTGGAGTCAGGAAGCTTTTTTTTATGAGGAGTGAATGAAAACATGTAGGCAAAGCCCAAAGTGGGTGCTCTGTGGATGATACTGACAGTGATAGCAAGGCGCTCAGCCAGGGATAGTGTTCCAGGGATATGTGGACGCGCTCCTGCAGAGGCACAGTTAGACAGACACGGGAGCTACAATTTCACAAAGCACAGAGACAAACGCACACCCATCTTCACCCCAGAGACGTGTACGAAGTCAGGCGTGACGCACCAGATCCACAACTGTGAGTTCATCTTTGAGGGGCTTGCTAAGGCCAGAGGCGTGCCCTGGCTCCTTGACCTTGTAACTTTGCTTCTGGGGACTGTGGGCTGCATGGCTGGGGCCAAGTCAGGGAGAAGATCTTCCGCAGATCACCCCAGCATTCCCCCTGCTGTCAGAACATGACCCTTGGCACTGTAGCTAGAGAGCCTGGGGCCAGCTATCAATAGGAACTGTCCAGGCTGGGCACGATGGCTCACACCTGTAATCCTAGCACTTTGGGAGGCCAAGGTGGGTAGATCACCTTAGGTCAGGAGTTCAAGACCAGCCTGGCCATCAGGGTGAAACCCCATCTTAAAAAAAAAAAAAAAAGAACTGTCCAGCTGAGAAGGCAGGGTGGGGCAGCTTTCTGCAGTTAGGACTGCCGCCTACCACCCCAGGCCTGAGCGACTGGTGAGGCAGACACACCTGGTTTGGGGCAGGGAGCTATTCCATCCAGGGCCAAACTTTTACCCTCTCCCAAGACCAGGGTCTCAGAGTCACCAGGCGCCCTCCCTTGGCGGGCTTGGAAGAGGAGACCTGAGCTCAGTGTGATGCCTGTTTCGGGTGGTGCCTGTGAATATCTGCTGTGGATGATAAGAAGTGCCTTGCAATGGATGGGATAGTGGTTAGACCTCAGGGGCTACTTCCAGATTGTGAGGGGATGTGAGGAACAGCAGAGGAGTAAAGAGAACCAGCAGCAAAGAGGACGATCCTAGGATTTGGTGAGGAGCTGCATTCCTGGAGGATGTGAGAGAAGGAGGTTGCTGTGTGCCAGGCATGATCCAAAGCATGTTACATGCATTAACTCCATGGATCCTTCTAACATTCAATGAAGCAGGTGTCAGGAGCATCCCATTTCACAGATGCAGAACTTAAGTACTTTGTGCAATTCACACAGCTTGGAAGTGGTGGAGGCTGGTAGGAGCCCGGATGGATGGGCCTCAGAATCTGCTCCCTCATAGCACTCACCGATGGTCTGGCCCTGTCTGTTTCTGCAGACTGGGAGCTCGTGTTCCCAGGAGCCAGCACAGGGGGAGCAGCTGGTAGTGGCTCACCAAGCCTGGAAGGAAGAAAGGAAGAACGTAAGGAAGGGAAGAAGAGAGGGAGAGAGGAAGGAAGAAAATATTAGAAGGCCAGGCACGGTGGCTGACGCCTGTAAACCCAGCACTTTGGGAGGCCGAGACAGGCGGATCACCTGATGTCAGGAGTTTGAGACCAGCCTGACCAACATGGTGAAACCCCGTCTCTACTAAAAATACAAAAATGAGCCAGGTGGGGTGGTGCACTCCTGTAATCCCAGCTACTCAGGAGGCTGATGCAGGAGAATTGCTTGACCCCAGGAGGTGGAGATTGCAGTGAGCCTAGATCGCACCATTGCACTCCAGCCTGGGCGACAGAGTGAGACTGTCTCAAAAAAATAATTTATTGGAGGCAGGAGATTGTCCGGAGGGTCTTGGGGCATTTCAGACCTCCTGTCCTGTCCCTGTATCCATTCCCTGCCCATTGGAGCCGTTCTGTGCCTGCCCCCACCCCTGGACCCTCCAGGTCTCCCGAAGCTCAGTTGCCTCCTTGTCCAATTTCATTTTCCCACCACACCAATGAGGGGCTGGATCTGCCTTTCTGTTCACACAGGCAGTTGTCAGCTGCAGTGGCATCTGTTCTTGTTGGAAAAATTAAGAAGGAAGTGAAAGAAGCCGCAGCCCTAGAGCTGCTGGCTGGGGAATCTGGCCTGGCCTCTCCCGGGGACACCCTTCCTACCTCCCATAGGAGATGCCTGGGAAGCAGCTCAGGGCCAGAATGGATGTGGGTTCTCCACCAACATTCTCTTCCCTTGAGAGGGAAGTGTGGGCCAGATGCAGTGGCTTACATCTGTAATTCCAGCACTTTGGGAGGCCAAGGCAGGTGACTGGGTGGGTCACTGAGACTAGGAGTGGAACCAACCAGCCTGGGCAACATGGCGAAACCCTGTCTCTGCAAAAAAATGAGCTGGGTGGCATGCACCTGGAGACCCAGATACTCAGGAAGGTGAGGTGGAGGATCAATTGAGCCTAGGAGGAAGGCTGCAGTGAGCCATGACCGTGCCACTGCACTCCAGCCTGGGCAGCAGAGCAAGACCCTGTCTCAAAAAACAAACACAAACAAACAAATCAACAACAACAGCAACAACAACAACAACAACAAAAAACAGAAAAAGTAAATGTGGTTCACAGTATGGCCTCTGGGATGGATCCCAGCTCTGGACTGACAGCTGTATGTCTGCTTGGGTGAGTTATTTAACCTCTCTGCACCTTAGGTTTCCCATCTAGCTCATAGTAATGTTGTGACGGTTGAATGAATTGATACATGTGAAGCACGTGGAATCTGGTAAGCATGTGCTTTAGTAGTGCCGTCGCTGTTATTCTTCTCTTCCTTGGCCTAGGGATTGCTCCTCTGAGTGAGGCGCTCGGCCTGCTGATGTGGTGCAGCCAGAGGCAGGAGAGCTCTCCATGGACTGGGCAGGTTGGAGAAGGCTTCATTCATTCTACAGACCTTTATTGATCCCACGCCCCTGGGTTCCCCCTTGGGAGCCCCCAGTCTGGAGGGGAGGGAGGCAGACACATAAACAGAGAATTCGTATAAGAGGCAGGTATGTAATGTTCAAGGGAAAAGAGGAGGAAGTGGCTAATGGGTATGAAGGCTGATGGAGGGAGGAGATCAGAGAAGGCTTCCTGGAGGAGGTGGCATAAGTAGAAGGTGGAACTGCAAATGACAGTTTGCCAGGCAGCCCTGGGGTGGAAGGCCTTCTGGGAGACTGAGAAGAGATGTGCTCTGGGCAGCAGAAGCCAGGCTGTGAGGAGCCTGGGCTTTATCCTCAGGGCTGGAGGGAGCACTGAGGGTGTGGAGTCGCAAGGACATAGGCAGCTGGAGGAAGGTGGCTATGGAAGCTGTTGGCAGATGGCTGGGCATGGGAGGGACTAAGGGGACATGTCAGCTCCCTTCCTTATTCATCTCTGCAGCCCTAGCTGCCAGGACTGGCCAGCCCAGTGTAGCATTACTGGCTACCATTGAGTAGAAGAGCAAAGGAAAATATCTGTGATCATCTAGGCCTGAGATGGCTGGGACCAGAGAGGTAGCTGGGGCTTGGCAGGAGGGTGCAGAGCTGAGGGTTTGTGGACTCTTGGAGAGGATGTGGGGACTTCTCTTGAGGCCCATGCACTTCTGGCTCCCCTAACATCTCAGCCTGGGGCTGCCCTGTGTGGGAGAGGTGGGTCACGCTGGCAGCTGGGCATGACTGGCTCTGTCCAGCAGGGGGCAGCCGCAGTGCACGGATGGGCTCGGCTGGCTACCGCTCATTGCCACCAGCACTTAGAAAAGGGTCTTCGTGGTGGGAGGGTCGGACCCGGTGTGGCAAGGGCTTCCTTGGTGAGCTGAAGGGCAGAGGGGGGCACCTTCACACCCTCAGGAACTGGTCGATTGGGGCAGTCCTGCGGAGGTCAGGGAAACCCGCAAGACCCTGGGAGGCCAGATTGGTCGCCTCAGTAATTATTAACCCTGGGAGCACATTGGAGTAGTTTGGGGAGTGTTGAAAGCCCACCTAAGCCTGGCGCCCTCCCCAGATCCATGGCATCAGAGTCTGTAGGTGGGGCTCAGGCATCAGTCATTAAAAAACATCTCCCCTGGGCTGAGTGCGGTGGCTCACAACTGTAATCCCAGCACTTTAGGAGGCTGAGGTGGGTGGATCATGAGGTCAGGAGTTTGAGACCAACCTGGCCAACATGGTGAAACCCTGTCTCTATTAAAAATACAAAAATTAGCTGGGCTTGGTGGCTTGTGTCTGTAATTCCAGCAACTTGGGAGGCTGAGGCAGAAGAGTCCCTTGAACCAGGACCCGGGAGGCAGAGGTTGCAGTGAGCCAAGGTTGCACCACTGCACTCCAGCCTGGGCGACAGAGCGAGACTCCATCTCAAAAAACAAAACAAAACAAAAAAAAAACTCCCCTGGCAATTCTTTTTTTCTTGTTTCTTTTTACTTTATTTTAATTAATTATTTTTGAGACAGAGTTTTGCTCTCGTTGCCCAGGCTGGAGTGCAGTGGCGCGATCTCAGCTCACTGCAACCGCTGCCTCCTGGATTCAAGCTATTCTCCTGCCTCAGCCTTCTGAGTAGCTGGGACTACAGGCACACACCACCATGCCCAGCTAATTTTTTGTATTTTTAGTAGAGACGGGGTTTCATCATGTTGGTCAGGCTGGTCTTGAACTCCTAACCTCAGGTGATCCACCTGCCTTGGCCTGTCAAAGTCCAGGGATTACCAGTGTGAGCCACCGCGCCCAACCTTTACTTTATTTTTTAATTGAGATGGGGTCTCACCCTGTCGCTGGGGCTGGAGTGTAGTGTCACAATCCCTTGGCAATTCTAGCACACGCTGAGTTGCCCTGTTGCAGGGGTTTGAGAGGAGTGAACCAGCAAATGTCAGGTCTCTCTTTTCCCTCCCATGGGGTAGGTCTGGGTCATTTTTATCTCATGCCTATGACAGTCACAGCAGGGGGTCTGAGTGCCCTTGGGCCCTGACCTCAAGGCTGAGAGAAGGTGATGAGTGGGGTTGCCTGCAAGGAGACACCTGTGCGCACCTGCTGAGGACGAGGTGTTCAGAGTGGCTGCAGGTGTGCTCGGGAGTATGTCTCAGTGCCTGTGGGCACACTCCCGTGTGCAGGTGCTGGGTATCCTTGTGCATGTCAGTGTGTCTCTCCGGCATGTGCAGGGGTTTCGGGTCCGTTCTGTCTGCCCAGTGAGCTGGCTTTTGCCTCTGTGCTTTGTGTGTGTTGGAACGCGAGTGTGGCTCTGCGCCGCGGCTGTGAGCTGTCTCTGTCTGCAGGTTGTCTTGGCACACACGTTTGTCTCCGTGTGCCTTGTGTGTCAGGGTGTGTGGCTGTCTCAGGGATGGCCTGTGCGTGTCTGTGTTCTTGGGTCTTTTGGAGCCAACAATGAATCTGAAGCTCTGCTATTTGAAGGTATTTTTCCTCTTCCTTTCTCTCCTTCCAGCCTGATTCATATGCCGCTCCCGTGCAGCCTCCCCAGAGCCCACACACAGGCGAGTTCTGTGTGGACAGAGTCAAGTGGGCTTAGGAAGATCCACCCAGCCCCTCCAGGAGTACTTCCACCCGGCCTCTAGGTGAGCAGCCGGTCGAGCTGGCCAGAGCTTCCTGTGGCTGAGGCAGCCAGCACAGGCACTGCGGCCCACCGAGCGTGCCAGGCCCGCCGCCCCTGCCTGTCTCTGCCCCCCATCTTGGAAAAGCCGTAGGAGGGATCTGCAGTAAGCAGGGACGGATGGAGACACAAGGACCTCCCAAGCAGGTCAGTTCGATGACACTTTATATCAATTCGCTACGTGTTTGTCCAGCATTTACTTAGTGGAGTAGGTAAAGTGATATTCTTTTTTTTTTTTTTTGAGATGAAGTCTTGCTCTGTTCCCCAGGCTGGAGGATCTGGGCTCACTGCAGCCTTTGCCTCCTGGGTTCAAGCAATTCTCCTGCCTCAGCCTCCCCAGTAGCTGGGATTACAGGCGAATACCACCATGCCCAGCTAATTTTTTGTATTTTTTTTTTTTTTTTTAGTAGAGATGGGGTTTCACCATGTTGGCCAGGCTAGTCTCGACTCCTGACCTTGTGAGCTGCCTGCCTCAGCCTCCCAAAGTTCTGAGATTACAGGCGTGAGTCACTGCACCCTGCCAAAAGTGATATTCTGTTAGTTAAAACAAAAAACAAAATACGCAGCATATCTGCTTATGATAAAAAATGGAATCCCTTGCATGCATCAAGCATTACAAACGTGTTAACTTAGCCTTTGATCGAGTTTTCCCATCATTTCTAATCAGATGTACATTGTCATTCACTAAGGTTGGGGGTAACTATGACATAGATGTGGATACACGGTTTGTTCCCAGAGACAGAACTCTTTTTTTTTTTTTTTTTTTTTTGAGATGGAGTTTCGCTCTGTTGCCCAGGCTGGAGTGCAATGGCACAGTCTTGGCTCACTGCAACCTCTGCCTCCCGGGTTCAAGTGATTCTCCTCCCTCAGCCTCCCAAGTAGCTGGGATTACAGGTGCTCACTACCACGCCCAGCTAATTTTTGAATTTAGTAGAGATGGGGTTTCACATTTTTGGCCAGGCTGGTCTCAAACTCCTGACCTGAGGTGATCTGCCTGCCTTGGCTTCCTAGTGTTGAGATTACAGGTGTAGCCACCACATCCAGCCCCAGAGACAGAACTCTTCATCAGGCATTGTTTGGTTTGAAAATTTCAGCCAGATCTGCAAGTTCAAGTTTACCCTAAACTAGTACTGCCTTTTTGTGAGTCAGACAAAGGTGACTCGTTCAGGCAGCCCCAGCCCCATGGACAGGCAGTTTTGGGAGTGGAGGTTGGGTGGGTCCTTAGCCCTGTGTGTGGTGTTGAAGGGGCACCCTCCTGCATGTGCGTGGTGGGCAGGTCAGCCTAGATGTGGGAGTACAAGGAGCGTATGTTGCTTTGGGTGGTGTAGGTCTGGGTGGGATGTGTGTTGCATCGAGTGTGTGATGTCTGGGTGTTTCTGGGGTGGTGAAGAATGGGTTTTGTGTGAGTGGTGATCATTTCTGGGGACATGGAGGTGGGTACAATATGAGTATCAGGCTGGTGGGTTGTTGAGTGCATGCGAGGCAGGGGTCACTGTGTGATTGTGGTCTGAGCCTTCTATTGGGTTGGGTGCATGGGGAGTGCCTGTGTGTGTGAGGGTGTGTGTGGTATGTGGTGTGTAATGCATACTTGTGTGCATGACTATGAATGAGATTCCCGGGGACAGGTTCAAGGTCTCAGCCCCCCAAGACTAGCATTTGCAGCCTTGGCCAGGCCTCCCCAGGGCCCCTCCCAGCCTCAGGCTGCCGCTGAGGTGGGAAGGGCTCTAAACTGCTGCTGCCCCAACCACACTGTCCTTGGGAGGCCAGCAGGGGCCTGTCTGAGGGGTTGAAGGAAGTTGTCCTGTAGAGTGGAGGGACAGGTGGATGGCAGTTTGCACAGGAGCTGTGCCCTGGCTAGGTGCCTATCTGGGGAGCTCAATTGAGATTCTGTTTCCCCACGCCCTACCCCAGATGGTCGTCTGGGTCCACATTGCCAGAATGATCGCAGTCGCTTTTAATCTGGCCTCTGCCTCTCCCCTGCATCCCTTCCCCTCTTTCTCCTGTCCACTCTGCTAGCCACCCTGTGGCCAGTATGCTTTTTCAGCACTCAAATCTGGGCACAGCCTCTTCACTTAAAACCCTTCTGTGGCCTCACTACTGCCCGCAGGATGAAGGCCAAGCTCCTTGGCTGGGCACCGAAGGCCCCTACAACTGACCCTCATCTGCTGGTTCCAACTCCTCCATCCACCCACGCCATGCCCATGATGCTGAGGGCCACCCGGTGCTGTCTCCTTGGATGCCAGTGCAAGGTCTAGCCTCCAGCTCTTCCCTGCGCTGAGCCTCCTGCCCCCGGCTGGAGCCCTGTCCTCATCCGGCCTGGCCAAGCCCATAGCTTCTATCCCTGGAAGCCTCCCCTGCCCTTTCCAGGTGGAGCTGCTGGCTCCTTACCCAGAGCTAGCTTCAGTCCTGCACAGAAGCTGCCCACTCTGCATAGTCACCGTCAGCTGGGCTGTGTGTCCTCACTGAACCCTGGCCTCCTCTGGGGCTATTTCAGGGATGTGCCTGGGCCAGCCCAGCCCCTTGGAGTCTGACTTCAGCTTCTCGGAGATGCACCCTGAATGGGGCTCCAGGGCCCACTTGCATGCTGGTGAGGGCGATGCTTGGAGACCGTGGCGTCTCCTGCTGTCATTTCCATTCAGGCAGGCGGCTGGCCTGAGCTGCCTTGAGGCTGGAGGAGACATTGTCTGCAAGAGACTTCTCCAGTCAGGTTTTATTTCCCCAAAGCTGAAGCCTCCCCTGGGGATTAAGCTGTGTGATCTGGTAGGAGAGGAGAGGGAAAATTGAAAAGAGAAGGAGGGATTCCCCTGACTGCAGGGAGGGTCGTTAAGGACTCCGGAGACTGGAAGGGAGGAACACCTGGCACTGCCCAGGCAGAGGGGCTTGAGTGTGTTCCCTGGCAGGGCCTTGGAGGAGGTAGGATTTCCCAGGGGCTGTCTGGGTCCCAGCCTTGCCAATATGCGAAAACAGCGCTGGGGTTTAGGTGTCCGTCTCAGTTCACTTGCATTGTGTAAAGAAATACCGGAGGCTGGGTAATGTTGAAGAAAAGAAGTTTATTTGGCTCATGAGTCTTCAGGCCGTACTGGAAGCATGGTGGTGGCACAGGGGCTGCACCAGGTGAGGGCTTCAGGATGCTTCCACTCATGGCAGAAGGTGGAGGGGGACTGTGTGCAGAGATCACATGTGTAGACAGAGAGGAAGGAAGAGGGAGAGAGGGAGGGAGGGAGGGCGAGAGAGAAAGGGCGACAGGGAAGGACAGAGGGAGGGAGAGAGAGAAAGGGAGAGAGGGAGAGGGAGGGAGGGAAGGAGAGAGAGAGAGACAGAGAGAGGGGGAGGGAGAGAGGGAGAGAGACAGAAGGAGGGAGAGAGAAAGAGAGGGAGAGGAGAGGGAGAGAGGAGTGAGAGAGAGCGGGGAGAGAGCGGGAAGGGGAAAAGAGGGAAGGGGGAGAGAGAGGAAAGGGTGGAGAGAGGGGGAAGTGGGAGAGAGGGGGGAAGGGGGAAGGGAGAGAGGGAAGGAAGAGAGGGAGAGGGGAGGGGGGAGAGAGAGGGGGAGGGGGGAGAGAGGTAGGGAGAGAGAAGAGGAGATGCTGGATTCTTTTCAATAACCAGTTCTCAGGGGAACTAAGAGTGAGAACTCCCTCACTCTCATGAGAATGGCACCAAGCCTCACGACCCAAACACCACCCACCAGGTCCCACCTCCAGCACTGGGGATGAGACTTGCTGGGGCCAAACGAACCATATTTAAGCCATAGCAGCACCTCACAGCATCATTGTTGCATAATGGCCACCATGAGCAAGCCCTCCCTGCCCCGAGCCCTGGCATGGCACTGCCAATTCTTGGAACCTGGGGTGCAGTGTTGACAGCAGCTGCATGTGGTGGGAAGTGGGCTGTGAGCAAGCCATTGTGCCTCGTCTCTAAATCAGAGATAAGAATACGATCTGCCTCTTGATGTCAAGATTGATGAGATAATAATGGTCATCTCTTAAAAGATTCTATCTACCGGCTGGGCGTGGTGGCTCATGTCTGTAATCCCAGCACTTGGGGAGGCTGAGGCAGGTGGATCATGAGGTCAGGAGATCGAGACCATCCTGGCTAACACCGTGAAATCCTGTCTCTACTAAAAAATACAAAATATTAGCCGGGTGTGGTGGCACGTGACTATGGTCCCAGCTAGTCAGGAGGCCGAGGCAGGAGAATCGCTTGGACCTGGAAGGTGGAGGTTGCAGTGAGCCAAGATCGTGCCACCATACTCCAGCCTGGGCAACAGCGTGAGACTTTGTCTAAAAAAAGAAAAAAAAAAAAAAGGATTCTATCTACCAAGGGCTATCCCAGAATAACACATCTAATCCTCCTGACCATCCTATGTGGTAGTTGCTATTATTATTACCCGTTTTATAGAAGAGGAAGCTGAGGTATTGACTTATTCAAGTCTTAAATGGGGAATTGGATACAGGTGGTCTGGCCCCTCAGCCTTGATTCTTAACCACTGCCCCTCTAGTTGAGGGAGGCAGAATCCTTAAGCCTAGTAAGTGCACAGGAAGTGTTAGCACCAGACAAGGGAGAACGTCTACTTTCGGAAGCACTCACCTATGATGGATCAAAGCCAAAGGCTGTTGTCACCATGTGACCTATGCCGGCTCCTTTCTGGACTGAACTGGAGACCCTGGACCTGTGAGCAGTGCGATTTGCTGTGTCCAGCTGTGCATAACCACTGGACTCCTCCTCCATCCCATTCTTGGTAGAGTGCTAGTTTCCATCTGTGAGTAAAAGAACCACAGTAAACTGCCTTCACCCTTTCTGGCATTAAAAAACCTTCAATTTTCCCCTTCAGTGAACTATTTGAATATCTTCACTGGCACATGAACCTCTGGTACATTAACATACTCAGGTGATTTTTTTTTTTTGAGACGGAGTCTTGCTCTGTCACTCAGGCTGGAGTGCAGTGGTGAAATCTCAGCTCACTGTAACCTCCACCTCCTGGGTTCAGGCGATTCTCGTGCCTCAGCCTCCCAAGCAGGTGGGATTATAAGCACACACCACCATGCCTGGCTAATTTTTGTAATTTTAGTAGAGACGGGGTTTCACCATGTTGGCCAGGCTGGCCTCAAACTTCTGACCTCAAGTGATCTGCCTGCCTCAGCCTCCCAAAGGGCTGGGATTACAGGTGTGAGGCACCGCACCTGGCCTGTTTTTCTTTTTCTTTTTTTTTTAATTTTAATTTTAATTTATTTTTTAAAGAAATGGGGTCTCACAGTGTTTGCCCAGGCTGAAATGCAGTGGCATGACCATAGCTCATTGTAACCTTGAACCCCTGGGCTCCAGAGATCCTCCTCCCTCAGCCTCCCAAGTAGATGGGACTATAGGCGCATGCCACCACACACAGCTCATTTTTAAAAACACTTTTGGTAGACACAGGGTCTTGCTATGTTGTCCAGGCTGGTCTTGAATTCCTGGCCTCAAGCAGTTCTTCTGCCTTGCCCTCCCAAAACTCTGGGATTACAGGTGTGCACCACCACACCCGGCCTTTCAGGTTTGATATTATTTTGTTACTGTTTTAGTTCTGCTGGTCTTGGTTTTGCTTCTCGATGTTTCTCAATAAATGTTAACTGTGGTATAGGAATCTCAATCTGCATAGTTAGATATGTAACAAATAGCACATTTTCGGTTCCTTTCAAGTCAATTTTACTATCTAATATTAAGCCCCCATTTCTTCTTCTAGGGATGTGTGAAATTCAGCCTCAGACCCCCTTGGGGCTAAGCCAGAGATGTGCATTCGTGTTTGTGTGTGTATGTGTGTGTGTGTGTGTGTGAAAGAGGTACAGGTGGTGGTTCCCGTAATAGTAGTAGTGTGAAGCTGGGAGCAGACAGGGACCCGAGGGTGGGCCTGACTGAGGGTGCCCTCTAAGGAGTGTGGAGTAGGTAGACAAGAAGCAGTGAGTTGGTGTAAGGTGTGCCACTGAGTGGGAGCTGCTGAGTTCATGATCCCGAGCCTCACCAATTGTCCCATTAAGGAAGGTGTGGCCTGGTGTTTCTCCCTGGGGACATGTCCAGGACGCCTCTCCAGACTCATCCACCAGAAGCGCCCTGCCCTAGTCTGACCCTCTCAGGGCATTCTATTTGGGCCTCTGTGAGGGCACTGACCACAGCCCTGGTTAGTATCTTGGGCTGCCATGTTCATTCAATTCAGTTCAATTCAATTCAATTCCACAGTGTCAGACTCTGTGCCAGACACTGAATTAGACTTGACTCCTGCCTTATGGGACCTGCAATGTAGTGGGGCTCTAGGTATGTAGACACAGGATCACCATGCACAGCACTGCCATGACACTGGGTACTGGGCACATCGGGTGGCGGTTTCTAACCCAGGCTGCGGGTCAGTGAAGTCCATGAAGATGCCAGATAGATGTGGTGTCTTAACCAAGACCCAAGGGGTGAAGGGGAGAAGGCTGTGGGTGGAGGTGTTTCAGGCATTTCAGGCAGGGTTGGTGTGTAGTGGAGACTGGAGGCAGAGAGTGTGGGGACTGGAGATGACTTCTCTGGGGCACAGAAGGGTCTGAAAGGACATGGGGAGATGGTAAAGGAGGAAGACCGAGGGTTGGTCTAGGGCCTTGGCATGCAAGGCTTTAGGGGCCTGACAGTTAAGAGTTTGGGCTTTACCTGGGGGCAATGCAGGGAGAGTGAGTCTTACATTTACAGTCTTTAAAGAGTACCTTGTGGCCGGGCACAGTGGCTCACACCTATAATCCCAGCACTTTGGAGGCTGAGGCAGGCAGATCACCTGAGGTTAGGAGTTTGAGACCAGCCTGGCCAAAATGGTGAAACCCCGTCTCTATTAAAAATACAAAAATTAATTGGGCATGGTGGTGCATGCCTGTAGTCCCAGCTACTGGGGAGGCTAAGGCTGGAGGATCACTTGAACCCAGGAAGTGGAGGCTGCAGTGAGCTGAGACTGCATTTCTGCACTCCAGCCTGGGCAACAGAGTGAGTCTCCATCTCAAAAAAAAAAAGAAAGAAAAAACACCTGTGTGTAGTGTGAAGCATGGCTGTGAGAGTGTGCTATTAAACATCTAACAATGGTCTCTTCAGAAAAATTGCCTTTTGGCCAATTGCTGTGGTGTAAAATACTCCCACTGTGACCGATCTTGAGCTATCAACGTGAGGCTGTTGAGCACATGGCTGGGATGAGATGCTAATGGTCTGATCGCCTCAGCTGGCACAACCTGGCTTTAGCACACGGCTGGTTGGAGTGAAGCAGGGAGGCTTTATTTATTTCCCTAGAGTGAGGGAGTGAGGGAGTGAGGGAGCTCCTCTCATCCCTGTCTCCTCACTCCGCAGCGGCCACAGCCCTGCACAGAGTTAGCACTGAGGCCAGAGATATTCTGGAAGGACAAATGGGAGAAGAGCCCTCAGGAACGTCCAATCCCATTTCCCGAGGTGATCCCTGAGAACTGGCTGTCTGGAGAAGTCAGAGGCAGGGAAGAGTGCCCCTGTGATCAGATTTCAGGGCTGAGGACGGAAGGAGGGCATGCTTGGATGGGAAACTGATGAGCTGATGATAATAATTATGACAATTATGCAAAATACACAAATAATAATTACAGAAAATCAAGATTATTATTTGTGGGTGTGATATGTCTCCAGCTTTTTGGAACTGCACAGAAATGCTGGATGCCCCTTTTCTTGTGGGCGTGTGAGTGTCATAGACAAGCTCGGGGTGTTTGGCAGGAGCTGGGGTTTCCATCCTTCTCTAGAGAGCTGTGTCCTGCCCTGGGTCTTGGTGGGATGCAGCCTTCTTCACACAGTGCCAGGCCTGAGTGAGGCAGATCAAGCTCAGGAAAGGCAGGGCCGCCTACTTCTAACTCCCACCTGAGAACCTCACTGAGGACACAGCCACAGGAGGGCTGAACTGGGAGAGGGCAATGATTAACCTAGAGGAAGAATTCAGAGGCTCAGGAGCCATGTGTCTCCCTGATGAGCTGGTCTCATGATTCATGGCTGATTAGGTATCTGACCCAAATAGTGTCAATTAGACTCTTTTCTGGAAATATAGAGCTGAGACTGGGAGAGAGCAGGGTTTGTCTATGTGAGTGATTGGATCTCTCGCTGGGAGGCTGGGCGTATTCTATCCAGCAGCGAAGTGGACTGTGTGGGGCAAGAGAGAAGGGACTGACATTCCTGGTGGCTTCTGCTTTCTAGCTCCAGTCCTCTTCCACGAAGTTCCTTGTATCTTTGTAGCAAAAGCCCCAGTGATGTCAGCTTGAAGGGGTGTCTGCTACTTCACTTGCAGCTAAGATTCTAAGTAGGGCTGTATTGCAAAGAGCCTTGAATGTTTTGGTTTTATGGATCAGAGGTCCACTGAAGCTAGCTCACTCAAGACACTAGTGGGATCATAAGGACACTCGCGTGGAAATCCTACTAGAGAAACTGCCAGAGGGCTGGGGCCCGTGGGAAACCAAGGCAGACTGGATTTAAGATGGCCCAGGACCACAGCAGCTGGAGGGAATTTATAAACTCTATTAACACAACTTGGGGCCAATTCCTGGGGGCTGCCTTTCCTGTCCTGCTAACAGTTCGCCAATTCTTCCCTTTTTCCTTCCATTTCATCAACCTGAGAGAAGACATCCGAGCACTCAGCTGATGACTATCGTCTCTTTGTGGAGCCTTTTGTATCAGGCCGTGTGATAGGCTGTGAGATAGCCTATGGATGGGCTGCCCTTGTTTCAGGTGCTCATTCATGGTCCAATCAGATGCCATCTCTCAGCTGACTGTCTCGGGCAGGGTAGTTTTAAACAGAAGTTGGTTTTGTCAGCGTGGAGGCTGGTGAGTCTTCTGTGAATGCAAGGCTTGGCATGTAATTCAATAGGTGATGGTGAGTCCTCTGAGGTTCTTGAGGATGTGATGTGGTCAAAGCTGAGACTTGTGACTATTGCCTGGCTGCAGGGAAGAGGTTGGTTGGAGGGGATAGGACAGGCAGGGAGGCCAGGGAGGAGGTCACGCTTAGTCTAGTGACAGGACATGAGCTGAGCTGGCCTGATCTAGAGGGTGGGCCAGGCCAGGACCAGGGTGGGCAAGTGAGGCTCTAGGGACACCACATTTAAGTGGCTTGTTGCAGAAGCCTCTTTAATTTTGTTTCACTCACCCCATCCTAGACCTGGCTCTGGATGGGTGATGGAGAAGACACCGGAATGTACGGGCTGAATAACTGGTGGGTTGTGGGTGGTGAGGAGAGGGACCCTCCTTTCGCTGGTGAATGCTGAGGCTTTTGGTGCTGTGACCTGGAGGATCAGGAGGCCAGGCCCAGAGATGGGGGAGCAGGAGGAGGGAAGCTGGGTTTGTAGAGGAGGCTGATAAGTTCACTCTGGGGTCTGAGGAGTTTGTAATGCCTGTGGGACGTTGAGGGCAAGGTTTCTAGTAGACAGATGGGAATGTGGGCCTGAAGCTTGGGGAGAAGTCAGAGCTGTAGAGGTGGGCAGCGTCAGGATAGAGGTGATCCTGAGGTACTGTGTGCAGAATACTGGGCACTGGACTGGCACAAAGCGTGTGCTCAGGAAGTGTTTTGTAAGTTATATGGGAAGTCATGGGAATGCACTTGATTCTCCAGGGAGTGTTGTAGGGAGAGTGGGTCTCTAATGGTGAAAGGTCAGACAGCTGACAATAGCTTCTGGGTTAGGGGACATCTGTGGGTAGGAAGGGATTCTATTGAAGCTTGTTACATGACCCCATACTCATAGCAACAGATGTGTCCTGTTCTCAAGAATTCCTGGAGAACAAATGCCTGGTTGAAGGGTTGGGGACTGACATGGTTTGGCTCTGTGTTCCCACCCAAATCTCATGTTGAATTGTAATCCCCAGGGTTGGAGGAGGGGCTTGGTGGGGGGTGATTGGATCACGGGGTCCCCCTTGCCTTGCTCTTGCTAGTGAGAGTTCTCGAGAGATCTGGTTGTTTGAACGTGTGCAGCACCTCTCCCTTTGCTCTCTCTCTTCCTTCTGCTCCTGCCCCTGCCATGTAGGCGTGCCTGCTTCCCCTTCACCTTCCACCATGATTGAAAGTTTCCTGAGGCCTTCTCAGCCGTGTGGAACCGTGAGCCCATTAAGCCTCTTTTCTTTATAAATTAGCCAGTCTCAGGTAGTTCTTTATAGCATTGCAAGAATGAACTAATACAAGGACCAAGAATCATGGGACCTCTACCTTCTTCTCTGACTGTGATGGTTGCTGCTTCTTTAAGAAGTGACTTCCTGGTAGTTATGCAGTGGTTATGCATGGTCATTGGTGGAACTGGTAGTTTAACCCCCAACACCTGTGTGAAGTCTTAGTTTTTTTTTTTTTTTTTTTTTTTTTCCAGGGTGGTTTCACATTCATGAATTCATTTGAGATCTATTACTCCCTTGTGAAGGAGGAAGCCCAGGGCTCATCATCCCCATTTTACAGGTGAAGCAACTGGCTCCAAGAGGTCAAGCGGCTAGCTGAGGGCCACAGAGCTGGTCAGGGAAGCCTGGCTTGGAATCTAGCTTAAAAATATGCTTAAAAAAATATAGTCCTCCGAATCCAGAAGTCATTATGTACTCTAGGCTTTCCTTAGCTATATAATAATAAGATAGCATCGGAGTTACATAAATGGTTAATGTTTATTGGAGACTTAAATGATGGGTACTGTATTTTACGTTTAAACCTCACAACAATTCTATGGAATAGGTACTATCATCCATCTATTAGCAAGAATGCAAAAAGAATGTCCAGTTCTGGCCGTAATGTGAAAAGAGGGCTTTTGCATCCATCACTGGGGATTGAGCATTGCTGTGAGTGTTAGGGAACAAAATCAGCAACAGGAATTAAAATTTAAAGTACAGACACCCTTGATTCACAAATCGCTTTTTGGGGAATCTAGCCTGTGGGAATAAGAGCATCAGAACATAAGGATAAATGCACAAAGACATTTACTATCGCACCATTTGTAGTCATGAATGAAGCAGTCTGATATTCATCAGGAGGAAATGGTTAACTGACTGCTGCGAATGGTGACCCAGCTAATGGCAGGAGGGAGAACCTTCCAGATGCACTGACCTCAAGGGTGGTCCATGATGTGTTAAGTGAACAAAGCAAGTTTGGAGTAATGTGAATCCTATTTTTATTAGATAAGTAAAGGGAAATTTATTTTTTATGTATTTTTTTGAGATGGAGTCTCTCTCTGTCACCCAGGCTGGAGCGCAGTGGCTCAATCTCAGCTCACTGCAACCTTCGCCTCTTGGGTTCAAGCGGTTCTCATGCCTCAACCTTCTGAGTAGCTGGGATTACAGGTGCATGCCACCATACCTAGCTACTTTTCTGTATATTTTTTAGTGGAGACAGGGTTTCACCGTGTTATACAGACTGGTCTCAAACTCCTGACCTCACGTGATCCACCTGCCTTGGCCTCTCAAAATGCTGGGATTACAGGCATGAGCCACTGTGCCTAGCCAATAAATAGAAAATTTAAAAGCCCATATGTTTTTTTTGTGTCTGTGAGGGTCTAGAAAATTACAGCCGGCCCTCTGTATCAGGGGGTTCTGTATCCATAGATTCATTAAACAAACTACAGCTCAAAAATGTGAAAAAAAGAAAAAATATATAACAGCAAAAATCAATAAGAAAATAATATAGTATAGCTACATAGGATTTACATTGCATTAGACATTATAAGTGATCTAGAGATGATCAAAAGCTTATGGGTAGTTGTATGAGGTTAGTTGCAAATATACCATTTTATATCAGGAACTCGAGCATCTGCAGATTTTGGTATCTGCGGAGGCGGGGAGGGTCCTAGAACCAATCCCCCTGTGAATACTGAGGAATGACAGTATATGAAAATATATGCGTCATCTGTTGTGACCTCAGGAAGATGAGATTGAAGGCAGGGAGGAGAAGAAAATGACCTTTTCCTACATATCTGCATTACTCAACTAATATAGCTGGAGAGAGTCAGGGTGGCTCCATAGAAGTGGTGACATTGGAGTTGAGTGTTGAAGGATGGATGGGAGTTTGCCAGTCAACCAGGCTGGGAATGGGTGTGGGGACAGCATTTTAGGTAGAGGCACAGAGATGTGGAAGCATGTGAGGGGAGAAAGGACAGCAGTGTTGTGTGGCTGCTCACTCATGAAGAATGTTGCTATGAAGATTAAAATGAGAGGATGCAGGCCGGGTGTGTTGGCTCATACCTGTAATCCCAGCACTTTGGGAGGCCGAGGTGAGTGGATTGCTTGAACCCAGGAGATCAAAACCTGCATGGGAAACATGGTGAAACTCCATCTCTACAAAAAATACAAAAATTAGCCAAGTGTGGTGGTGTGTGCCTATAGTCCCAGCTACTCAGGAGGCTGAGGTGGGAGGATCGCTTGAGCCCGGGAGGTTGAGGCTGCAGTGAGTTGTGATGGCGCCACTGCTCTCCAGCCTGGGCAACAGAGAGGGATCTTGTTCCCCCACCTCCAAAAAAAAAAAAAAAAAAAGAATGTATGTGGAATGCCTTGGAAAGGCCACTGGATCTTAGTTCTTGCTCCTGTGAAGCAGACAGCCTAATTCCTGTCATATATTGGAATACGGGTTAAGGATCACGTGTGGTAAATGCAAGTTAGGTATGGAGTCGGGTGGAGGCTGGCGGGGTACTGGGCCTCCTCTTCCTTTGTCTCCTTCTTTATTCCTTTCTCATCCCCTTTAACTCCTTTGTTTTCTTTCTCAATCCCCTCTTCCTTATTTCTCTCTCCTCCAATTCCCTTTCCCTCCCTCCCTTTTACTGTCTTAAGTCTACTCCTGGCTAGGTGCGGTGGCTCACGCCTGTAATCCCAGCACTTTGGGAGGTGGAGGTGGGAGGATCACCTCAGGTTGGGGGTTCAAGATCAAATTGGCCAATGTGGACAAAGCCTGTCTCTACTAAAAATACAAAATTAGCCGGGTGTGGTGGTGTGGGCCTGTAATCCCAGCTACTCGGGAGGCTGAGACAGGAGAATCACTTGAACCCGGGAGGTGGAGGTTGTGGTGAGCCGAGATCATGCCATTGCACCCCAGCCTGGCAACAAGAGCAAAACTCGGTCTCAAAAAACAAACAAAAGTCCACTCCTCCTGGGTTCCTCTTCAGGGAGAGGGCCACGGCAGAGGGACTGTCTGGCTGCGGACGGTCAGCTGGGCATGCCGTGACCCTTCTCAATCCCTTTGATCTGGACAACTCAGGCAGAACCACAGGCTGTGAGGCCAGGTCAGCCTAGGTTTAAATCCCAGCCCTACCACTTACCAGCTATGTGACCTCAGGCAAGTGGTTCAATGTCTCTGAGCCACTGCATCTACATTTATAAAATGCACATAATGATTCTGTTGTAAGATCATTGTCAAGATTAACTGAGAAAAGGTCTACATATAGCATTTTCAAAAATCTAGACGCAAAAATATTTTCTTTTTTTTTTTGATGGAGTCTCCCTCTGTCACCAGGCTGGAGTGCACTGGTGCGATCTTGGCTCACTGCAACCTCTGCTTCCCAGGTTCAAGCAGTTTTCCTGCCTCAGCCTCCCAAGTAGCTGGGACTACAAGCACGTGCCACCACACTCAGCTAATTTTTTAGTAGAGACAGGGTTTCACCATGTTAGCCAGGATGGTCTTGATCTCTTGACCTTGTGATCTGGCTGCCTGAGCCTCCCAAATTGCTGGGACTATAGGCATAAGTCACTATGCCTGGCCATTACATTTTCTTATTTCTTCATCTCCTTTTAGCCTAGAGATGATTCTGGCAAACTCTTTGAACCTGTGCTGTTTTGTTCCAGGGACTTCCTTCCTTCCTGCCTAAGACTGGACCTTGGATTGTGGATTAGCCACAGTCAGTGTTCAATTCTCTGCATGTTACAGGCTGCTTGTGCTCTCTCTTCCCCTCGAACCCAAAGAAGCAAGTGAATCAAGATAACTCCAGGCAGCAGAGCCAAGATGGAGGAGGACCACTCTGGGATGGCTAGAGCCGGGGCCATCTCCCTGGGGTGGATAAAGGGGGTGACTGCGGGGCCTAGGGCAGACAGCTGAGGATTTGGAGGCACCACTCTCTGATAAGGAAGTTGTTTCCTCTGCACTCGTAGGAGTCCTTACCTGGCTCTGTGTGTATGTTGTGAGGGACCCTGGAGAAGGCCCCTTTGTGGTGATGGAAAGAGTTATGAGTTATTAATAATGTTTGTAGTTGTAAGCGCCACTAACGACCATAATCATGTGCGTTGTAATAATGTGTGTAATGAAAACTCCAGCAATGAATTAATAGATGCATCATGACTTTGATGACCATGTGAACATAAGCTAGAGCACGACTTTATGTTAACAGGCCTGGCACAGCCTGGCAGGGAGATGGGTATGTGAGGGAAGAAACGGCCTGGGGCTAACAGGCACTCCTGGAACGGGCAGGCCCAGCTGCACATCTCTGCTCAGTATCTTCAGAGCTGTGTGACCTGGCACTGTCCCATTACCTCTCTGAGCCTCAGTTTTCTCATCTAAATTAGAGATAATGATATTCTATCTCCTATAGAGCTGTGAGGATTAAATGAGATACTACACCTGAAAATAGGCCATGCCTCGAGGCACCTCCCTTGTTTACTCTCCCCAGCTAGGCTGGTTGCAATGCTGCTCTGAGGAATGGCACCTGTGCAATGCTGCAGTCCGTTTGCACTGTCTGTTCCCTCTGCCTGGCACCCTCCCCACAGCCATGTGTCACTTAGTGATAGGGATGGCTTCTTCTTTTTTTTTTTTTCTTTATGTTTTGAGACAGGGTCTCCCTCTGTCACCCAGGCTGGAGTACATTGGTGCGATCTTGGCTCACTGCAACCTCCACCTCCCGGGTTCAAGCGATTCTCCTGTCTCAGCCTCCTGAGTAGCTGGGATTACAGGCATGCATCACCATGCCCTGCTGATTTTTGTATTTTTAGTAGGGATGGGGTTTTGCCATGTTGGCCAGATGGTCTTGAACTCCTGATCCCAGGTGATCTGCCCCACTTGGCCTTCCCATGTAGTGGAATTATAGGCATGAGCTACCGCACCTGGCCCACTACTGTATACTTTATAAACACTGTACACTTAGGCTACACTCAATTTATAAACTTTTTTTTCCAGTAATAAAAACGTATCTTACTATAACATTTGTACTCTTTTTTAAATTTTGTTTTAAGACGGAGTTTTACTCTTGTTGCCCAGGCTAGACTGCAATAGTGTGATCTCAGCTCACCGCAACCTCTGCCTCCTGGGTTTAAGTGATTCTCCTGTCTCAGCCTCCCAAGTAGCTGTGGTTATAGGCGCCTGCCACACACCTGGCTAATTTTTGGCGTTTTAGTAGAGATGACGTTTCACCATGTTGACTAGGCTGGTCTTGAACTCCTGACCTCAGGTGATCCACCCACCTCGGCCTCCCAGAGTGCTGGGATTACAGGCATGAGCCACCACGCCTGGCAACATCATTTTTACTTTATCTTTTTTTGATTTGTAAAAACTTTTAGACTCTTGTAATAACATGTAGCTTAAAACACACATATACAGCTGTATAAAAATACTTTCTTTATATCCTTATTCTATAAGCTTTTTTCTTCTTTTCATAGATACCTTTGTGAAAACTGTCAATAGAAGCTTTTTTCTATTATAAAATTATTTCCTTTCCCTTTTTCTTTTTCTTTTTAGACTTTTTTTTTTTGTCAAAAATGAAGGCACACACACACACATTAGCCTAGGCCTACCTGGGGTCAAGATCATCAATATCACTGTCTCCCACCTCCACATCTCTTCCTGCTGGAAGGTCTTCAGGGGCAGGAGCACACTAGAGCTGTCATCTCTGAGAACAGTGCCTTCTGGAATAGCTCCTCAAGGACTGCCTGAGGCTGCTTTACAGTTAACTTTTTTTTTTTAATAGAAGGAGTACACTTTGAAATAACAATAAAAAATATAGCATAGTAAATACATAAGTCAGTAACATCGTTTATTATCAAGTATGATGTACTTGTACATAATTGTATGTGCTAGACGGTTTTTTTTTTTTTTTTTTTGAGATGGAGTTTTGGTCATGTTGCCCAGGCTGGAGTGCAGTAGCGCGATCTCGGCTCATTGCAACCTTTGCCTCCTGGGTTCAAGCGATTCTCTTGCCTCAGCCTTCCGAGTAGCTGGGATTACAGGATGTCCCGCTGCACTCGGCTAATTTTGTATTTTTAGTAGCGATGGGGTTTCATCATGTTGTCCAGGATGGTCTCGAACTCCTGACCTCAAGTGATCTGCCCGCCTTGGTCTCTCAAAATTCTGGAATTACAGGAGTGAGCCACTGCGCCCGGCCCATTGTGCTAGACTTTCACACGACCGGCAGCACAGTAGGTTAGCTTACACCAGCACTACCATAAACACATGGGTAACCCGTTGTGCTATGACATTCCCACAGCTTGATGTTATGACGGCAACTGTGTCACTAGCGATAGGACATTTTCAGGTCCGTTATAACCTTATGGGACCACTGTTGTATAGATGACTGAAATGGCATGTGACACAGGGCTGTGTACATGGCTTGTTCCACCGTCTGGCAGGTCACCCCTTAAATGTCAACTCATTACGGAGACCTTTCTGACCTCCTTGTCTAAGACCGTACCCGACCCTCTGTTCTCTTTGTCTGCTTTATTTTTATTTCTAGCTCTTACATACTTATGTGTGGTGGTTTATAACTTTCTGGTCGGTCTCTGCCTGTAGACCGTATCACAAGAACAGGGACTACATTTTGCTCATGGTGGAATCTTGAGCACCAAAACAGCACCCAGGGCATGGGAGGCACCCAGGAAATATTGATTGAGTCAAGGAAGGAATACCTCCATGACAGGTGTAAAGTAAGTGCTTAATAAAAGGCGACTGGGATAAGGCCATGTAAGCAAATGAGCAGACACCATCGAGAGAGAGAAGCTATGAAGAAGCTTCTCTGCACAGGAAAGCCCAGGGCATCTGGTTTTCTACCCTTCTCTCCTCACTTGCCTCCTTTGCAATTGTTGAGAGAACTGCAAAGCTGCCAGTGACCTTGGACGAGGCTTCCCCCTACACTATGGAGTAGGTGTGCCCGTCTTGGGGGTTCCAGTTCTGAAGGATGAGGTTCCTGGGCCTGAGCAGCAAGGAGAAGGGGTCTTAGGGTCCTCCTGCCAGACTCCTGGATTCTGTCTAAAGTGTCTCCAAAACTGGTGTGTGCTTGTGTGTGACTGTGGGAGAGTGTGATGAGTCACCGTGCAGATGCTGGGCTGTGTGTGTGTAAGTCTGCATTCTGTGTTTGGTTACTTGTGCAGGTATGTGTCTGTCTGTTTAGCATGTGCTTGCTTATATGTGTTGGGTGAACAGTTGTGTGTGTAACTGCACATACGTGCTGGGTGCAGGCCTGTGTGGGAGGTATGACAGTGTGTGAGGGTATGAGTATGTGTGCCTTTGCTTCAGGGTGAGCTATGGGTGTGTGTGCATGAGGTCCATGGAGAGGTGTGTGTGTATTTGTGTGTGGGTGGGCTTGAACATGTTTTGTGTGTGTATTCTAGTTGTGAGAGGGTGTGGACAATCAAGTTTGCACACATGGATTGTGTATAAACTTATCTATGAATGAAACTGTGTAATTGATGGATGAGGGGTTTCTGGGGCCAGGGGTAGCTTGTCCATAGGCCTTGGGCTACTGAAGACACTAGCTGTATTATTTTGCTTGCACTTGTGTTTTTGTTTGTTTGTTTGTTTTTCCTGAGACGGAGTCTCGCTCTCTTGCTGAGGCTGGAGTGCTGTGGTGCAATCTTGGCTCACTGCAACCTCTGCCTCCTGGATCAAGCGATTCTCCTGCCTCAGCTTTCTAAGTAGCGGGGATTACAGGTGTGTGCCAACACACCTGGGCAATTTTTGTATTTTTAGTAGAGGTGGGGTTTCACCAAGTTGTCCAGGCTGGTCTCAAACTTGTGGCCTTAAGTGATCCACCTACTCGGCCTCCCAAAGTCCTGGGATTACAGGTGTGAGCTGCTGTGCCCAGACTGTGCTTGTGTTTCAAGATATCCTGACATTGAACTGTGGAAAGAGGGATGGGTCTCTTGGGAGGATTTCTGCTGATTGCCGCCGTTTCATTAGAAACAAAATTATTTCGTAAGGCCGGGCTGATGGTGTTGGAAATAGCCAAGTGCGGTGCTGGAGTGACAGGGACCACATCCCATTTGATACTAATTGGTTTGATGATGGTAATTGTTGTATTGCAGACAGTTGTGACTATCTCCTAATTTAATATAATCAATAAGGTAACAACAGCTCAATGCAAATGAGATGTGGGGACCCATGGGACCATTTGTAAGTTATGTTCTTAATGCATTTTCCTAATTAGCTGTAGCACACCCTCCCCTCTTCTCCACCTTCTCTGGAGTGTGAGAGAAGTGATCATGTGAGATGCCATGCTTTGCTTTCTCCAAACCTTCACTTTCAGAGAGGCTCAGGGAGAGCTCACCCTAGAGCTCCCAGGAACCCCAGAGACTTTCTTAGGACCAGCTGACATGGAGCCAGGGAGTCAACAGCTCAATAGGATACTTCCCTTCAGATTTATGAACCTCCCTACCCCCCAGCTTGAACCCATGTAATTTCTTTGCTGCTTCCATCTGATTGGAAAGTGCTCCAGGACAGGGGCTGTACTTCTCATCAGACTGTTCACTCTGTCACTCAGGGGCCCATTTCTCTTTCACTGAGTAAAGGCTCCAAATGCCACTGCTGGTGTTTTATTCATGACAAGCCCTCATGGATGTGGATGTGTGCATGCATGTATATTGCAGTGTAGCCCAGACAGTGTGTCCGGAATGCAGCAATCCAGTTTTAACCACTTAGGTAGTGGTTAAAAGAGACTCTGGGCCAGGCGTGGTGGCTCACACCTATAATCCCAGTACTTTGGAAGACCAAGATCGGATGATCATTTGAGCACAGGAGTTTGAGACCAGCCTGGGCAACACAGTGGGACTCCATCCCTACAGAAAATTAAAAAATCAGCTGGGCATGGTGGCATGCACCTGTGGCCCAGCCACTCAGGCTGAGGTGGGCCTGGGAGGTTAAGGCTGTAGTGAGCCATGATTGTGCCACTGCACTTTGGCCTGGGCAACAGAGTGAGACCCTGTCTCAAAAAAAAAAAAAAAGAAAAGAAAAAAGAGAAAAGAGACTGGATCCAGACTGGGTTAATCCTCAGCTCTATTACCTACTAGCCAGAGTGACCTTGGACAAGTTACTGGCCCTCTTTGTGCCTCAGTTTCCTCATTCAACACATGAGAAAAATAGTGAGTTGATCTCTTGTGAGATTTAAGTGAGTTAATATATTAACTAATTTTAGTGTTTATTCAAGTTAAAAAGGTCTTTAGTCCCATTAGGCACATATAAAGTGCTCAATAGCCACATGTGGTCAGTGACTGGAGTCTTAGAGCAGATAAATGTCTCCATCATGGCAGAAAGTTCTGTTGCACAGTGCTGCTATAGACCTTTGATGTGGACTGGGTTGAACTCCGAGGAGGTCCCACACTCCTGTAGATTTGAGTATGGATGCACCTGTGCTTTCCCCAAATTCTCATTCAGTGTTGCACAAGCTCCTCTCCTGTTGGCAGAAAGAGCCCAGCTCTGTGCCACCTCTTGTCACGTTCCCTGCTCCTGATGCCCAGGTCTGGAGCCCCAGTTGCTGTTGTACCAGATGGCCCGGGAGTTATTAATGAGAGGCTGTGTGTGTGTGCATGTGCTGGGGCTGTGTGCTGTGATCATCATTTTGTGGCTTTCCTTGGGGAAGTAACAAATGGCATCTCTGCTTAGGAGTCCTCTAGCAGGGACCACCTCATAAATCAGTGTGAAAGGCTCCTAATCCCTGTGGAGTCACTCCACGGCCCCACAGCTAAGTGACCCAAAGGCTCTGTGGCCGCCACGGCTTCACTTCCTGCCACCACCTCCCCAGATGTCTGGGCCTCTTGGGCACTGGGCTGGCTTGACTGTCAGCAGCCCCAGGCCCTAGTCCTGGTTCTACCAGTAACCAGTGGTGTAACCTTGGAGGAGTCTCTTTTTCTCTCTAGGTCCCAACTTTCTCATCTGTAAAGTGGGAGAAGGGAAGAACCACTACATGGTCTCTGTAATGCAGAACAGTGACAGTGAGAGCTGCCTCACATGGGAGTGACACCTGCCACTGAGAAGTGTAGTAATTGGGGTCCATAATCACTGCAACCTTCCAGTCCAGAGAAAAGACCACCGGCCTGAGAGTCCAGAGTAGCATGGACCACCTGCTTTGGAATCACCTCCTTAAAAATCCACATTTCTGGACCCCACTGTGGCTCCACTGACTGAGGATCTCTGGATGATAACTGTATTTTCATTGCATTGCCCCAGTAATTCTTTTTTATTTTTCTTTTCCTTTTACCTTCTACCATCTGACCAAGAATGCCCCAGTAATTCTTATGCATTGTAATGTTAGAGAACCTTTGTCCTAAGGGCACGTACTGCACCTCCAG
The DNA here is from genome assembly GCA_963574635.1 of Cheracebus regulus. Taxonomy (NCBI): domain Eukaryota; kingdom Metazoa; phylum Chordata; class Mammalia; order Primates; family Pitheciidae; genus Cheracebus; species Cheracebus regulus. Next base: position 33,075 of record CAUYQU010037244.1, read on the forward strand.
TGCTCTTGCTTCTGGGGAGGGACGAGCTGGAGCACATTACAGGGTGGAGGGTTGAGGGGAGAGACTGGTTGGGGGGTGGTGGTGAGGAAGGCTGTGTTTTCAAAGGAGGCCTAGTTTAAAGCCACATTCTAGCCAGTTTGGCAAACTGGGGCCAGGTCTGGCTCAGAACAGAGCACAAGCCAGGAGGTCTGATCTGAGGGGACAAGTGGGAGCAGAGGCCTTCTTTTGAGGTGGGGTTGCTTCTCTGGGATTTCGGAGACAAGGTCTGGCCCTGATGGTGTGGGCTGCAGTAACTAGGCAAGAGGGAAGTTGGTTAGTGTGATGGTCAAAATGTACAGTTTTGGGAACTACATAGCACTTGGTTTAAATCCTGGCTAGGTAGCATCTTGGCAGTGTGACCTTGGGCAGGTCATTTAACCTCATCTGTGGAATGGTGCAGTGACACCTATCTCACTGGATTAAATAAGGCAACATGCATAGAAGCCCCAGGCACATTGAAATATTTACATATTCTTCTCTTTCCCCAGCCAGCCTCCTGAATCCCCCTTGACAAGGCTCAGAGTAACATGGAGGCCTAGGTAGGATTTAGATAGTAATGGTAGTTGCCCCTTGCACCATATTCTAGAACTTACCAAGTACTTTCATGTCCTTTATCTCATGATAGTGTGGGGCAACCCTGGCGGGAAAACTGAGATTGAGAGAAATTCAGTGAGTTGCTCAGAGTCACTTGCTGGCATATAGGAAAGGGGAGGGGTACATGTCTGCCCTAACTGAGACCCACTGTGGCAACTGATTGCTGCTGGTGACAAAGCCTTCTGTGTTAGCCCATTTTGCATTGCTGTAAAGGAATACCTGAGACTGGGTAATTTATAAAGAAAAGAGGTTTATTTGGCTACAGTTCTGCAAGCTGTACAAGAAGTGCAGTGCCAGCACCTGCTTCTGGTGAGGCCCCAGGAAGCTTCCAATCACAGCAGAAGGCAGAGGGGGAGCTGGCATGTCACATGGCAAAAGAGGGAGCAAGTGAGGGGGGAGGTGCTATGCTCTCTTAAACAGCCAACTCTCCCATGAATGAACAGACTGAGAACTCACTCATTACTATGGAGATAGCACCAAGCTATTTATTAGGGATGTACCCCCATGACCTGAACACCTCCCACCAGGCCCACCTCCAATACTGGAGGTCACATTTTAACATGAGATTTGGAGGGGACAAAACATCTGTATCTCTTCCCAAACCCCTTAAAGACAGAACTTGTGAGCCCACATGTGGTGGGGTGGAGCAGTAAGGAGACTCCAGGGAATTTCTGCTTGGGCTGGGCTCCTGTTTAGCCAGCTGATGTGTGGGCATGGATTTCTGGACTGGGAAGCCACTTTCTGTCATCCTGTTTAGGGTGCACTGGTCAGGGTGGGGTGTGGAGGTGTGGCTCTGTTTCTCCTGCCTCTAATCTTTTGGCCTGGCCTCCTGGGTGACCAGCCAAGGCCCAGTGCCCCTCCCTATGGTTGATTCACCACCTCCAGCTGTGTTTTTGGGAAATGAATGGATAATCAGGCTGCCAGCTTGGGAAAGACTGGGGCAAATAGACCACATGTGTAGGTAGCTGTTAGCATAACTGGCAGCATGGTTCTGGGCAGGCAGCTGGCAGAGGTGTTAGCCCAGGCCAGGCATGAATTGGGGCAGGCTGGGGGAAGTCCTGGTCAGGCAGGAAGTGGAGCAGGGCAGGCATCTGGCTCTGCAGTTGGCTGAGGTCGGACAGGACATAGTGTGAGCTGACAGCTGGTGTGGAGGATGGAGGCCGTGGGGAGCCAGCCTCAGGCAGAGGCTTCAGCACCATGGACAGCTCTGAGGAGGCGTTATTCTGTGTTGTCCAGAAGATTCTGCTGCAGTTTGAGACCTTTACCTGGGAGTCACTTAAGCCCCTATATTTCTGTGGTTGTTCATGAGCCTTTGCACACCTGCTTCTTAACATAATCACATAATCTTTAAGAAGTCACTCCAACAGCTCTCCAGCTCTGTTTCCAGAGGAATGCCCATGACTTTGACCTATTTGGGGCTTCTCTGAGGGGTTCACATCTTTCAAGAGTCTAGTTTGTTGGTGGGTGATCCTGTCATCTTATGGGGTACACATATTTTAGCGCCAGGGCCTAGCCAGGGACCCAGTCTTGGTTGTAGGCAGGTCAGCGAAGTTTGACCTGTGTTGGCAGAGGGGTTCCCTGCTTCACCTCAGCCCAGCCATGGTCCCCACCCCCATCATGCCCCCAGTGCCCCGTATACATGAATCTCCCCCAGCTCCTCTTTTTACTCTTTTTTTGCTTGTGACTGCTTGAGTGAATCAGGGCTGAAGATCAGAAGTCCCCAGTTAAGGAGCTTTCCCCACTAATGAGCTCTCCCAGGGCCTCAGACAGCCCCTCCCTTTGCCCCGCCCCACCCTGTTAATTTATTTATAACACAGGGCACCATCCCCCACATCGCCAGAGGAGAAAGGGCCAATCAGCTTGCAGTGCTGCCAATCAACGTGGGAGCGGGGGAGGGCAGAAGAGGATGACTCAGAACTTGAGTGGGGGCAAAGTGAGAAGTATTATAGACTATAATTTATCTCAGCATAATATCATCTAGCTCAAGCTCCTCATGTGCAGGTGAGGTGTCTAAGGCTCAGAGCAGTAAAGTGACTTCTTAAATCCACGCAGCCAGTGATGACCAAGCCAAGAACTGGAACCTGGGTGTTGGTGGTTCTCAGTCCAGTGCAATTTCCACTACAGAACATCTTTAGAATGCATTTGTTTTGACGACTGAAGTGAGGTCTCTGTTTCAACTGAGCTTGTCATTTTTCTGTCTGTCAACACTTTGATAAATTTAGAAGAAATGGACTTATGTTGGCGCATCTGGGAACTAGCAAAAAAGATCAAGATTGTCACTGATGATATCTTCACTCTACCACCTTGGAACAAAATTGGCAGATGACATGAACATTTTCAAGGAGACATAGTGTCTTTCACTTCTAACAGATTCCAACATAATTTGACTTGGGGGTAGAAGTTACCATGGATATGCCTGCATTGAGTTGACCTGTAGATCAGAGTCACTATTCCTTACATAAGGTGCATAGCTTTTCCCACTACTGACAAGACACTTGGAGGAGGTGGAGAAGTCAGTCTGTGCTTTGTGGGGTTATCTTGGTCATTTATAGTGGTGGACAGAGAGGCATTTGGTGGTTAGTGTCCTAGTCAGACATAGGCCAGGAGAAGCAGAGTTTGGTACAGTCTATATAAGCCTGACATCCTAGGCCTTCAAAATCTGCTTTTCCATCCATGGATGTATTTCCCTTTCACCCAAACACTGGAGGACTGGAGATACCCAAATATTCCAGGCCGGAAGAGTCTACTAGGGGTGTTTGAAGATGATATTGATCTAATTTCCTGTACTCATTCTTCCCTCTACATAATCAATCCCAAAGGCCAAACTATAAGAGCCTCAGGAGCTGCCTCTGGGGGTTTCTCTGGTGGATTAGTGCCCATGATCCTGGCAGGAATTGAGGAAGGAACAGAAGGAGCCTGAGTTCACAGCCTGAGTGCTGGGGTTCAGAGCACTTGAGTGGAGATGACTTAGAGGATGGTTTTCTCTTACACCAATTCCTTACATCTGAGAGCAGAACTGACTTTCCCCAGCAAGATTAAGCCCATTAAAATCTTCCTCCTGAGTTCAGGCTCATCTACTGGACACCCCCATATAGATGTCTACATTATGTCTTGAGATCAGCTCATCTTCCTCCAACCTTGCTCTTACCCCTGTGAACCAAAACAAATAAACCAACCAAACAAACAAAAAATTGGGTCTGGTAGATACCGTGGATGGATTTGTTTCAGGTACCATGGATGAGCCGCTGGCACCTTAGAAGATGACATTGTAGCCCCCATTTCTCACTATCTGCTTTCAGCCCCCTTGCTACCCTCTGCATTCCTTTGCCTTTTACCTACTTTTTGCCATGTATTTTGTAAGGCTTCTTTGACGTATTGCCTAGTGCTTATGATGTGTCAGGTACTATTTAAGTGCTTTAGATGTATCAATTCATTTACTCTTCATAGTAGCTCTATGAAGCAGGAACTATTATCTCTATTTTACAGATGAAAAAACTGAGACAAAAAGAGGTAGAATATTTTGCCTAGGATCATACACTAAATAAGCAGAGTCTGTAAACTCTGTTCTCTGAACACTGTCCTGCATTGCCTCCCAAATGCCAGACCCATGAGATGTTTGGTTTAGGGTTTTTTTTGTTTTTGTTTTTGTTTTTAAGATTCTGCCTTTCAAATGGATGACCTTGGCTTGCCCAGTCACCCACCCACCCACCCATCCATCTGTCTATCCATTCATCCATTTATCCATCTGTTCAGCTACCCAGTTCTTCATTCAACAAATATTTATTGAATATATCTATTCTGTTCCCAAGACTGCCAGGTGACAGTGGAAGCAAAATCAGACACAGTCCTTGCTGTCTTAGAGCTGACAGACTTATGGAGCAGACAGATAATACATTAACACACCGATGAGTGTGTATTATAAGTAGACATAGGTGCTCTGAAGGACAGGGTTGCAGCGTCTTTGCATCACAGCTACTGCTGCCAACCTAGGCCCTGCATCCCATTTCCCAACTCTTTTTTTTTTTGAGACAAGGTCTCTGTCACCCAAGCTGGGGTGCAGTGGTGCGATCATAGCTCACTATAACCTCAAACACCTGGGCTCAAGCAATCCTCTGGCTTCAGCCTCCCAAGTAGCTGGGACCATACGTGTGTACCACCATGCCCAGCTCATTTTAAAACTTTTTATAGAGATGAGGTCTTGCTATGTTGCCCAGGCTGGTCTCCTGGCCTTAAGTGATCCTCCCAATTGGGCCTCCCAAAATGTTGGGATTGCAGGCATAAGCCACGGCATCCAGCCCCATTTTCCAATCATGACCTACATCCCTGAACCTTCATCAGATACAGTTTCCTAAGCCTAATAGTTTTCAGGGGCTCCCACCAGTCTAGGATCCCAATGTAATGTCCAAGGTGTCTTCCTTATCTGCCACAGTTTCCTAGGGGTGAACAGTGTCTTCAGGTGTGACCAATCCTAGCTCTTATCCCAGCTCAAGGGAGGTAAAGTTTTATTGTCACAAACCTTCTGGTTATTTGATCATTTGATCATAGGTAGCATTTTTATCTGTTCTCCATTTTGAGCAGTGGTAGAATCTTATTTTTTTTTTGAGACAGAGTCTCACTTTATCACCTAGGCTGGAGTGCAGTGGTGTGATCTATAGCTCACTACAGCCTCAACCTCCTGGGCTCAAGTGATCCTCCTGCCTCAGCCTCCTGAATAGCTGGGACCACAGATGTGTACTACCATGCCTGGCTAATTTTTAAATTTTTTTGTAGAGACAGGGTCTTGCCATGTTGCCCGGGCTAGTCTTGAACTCCTGGACTCAAATGGTCTGGAGGAAACTTTTTTAAGACTAAGTGGATTGTGCTGGCTGAGCAATCAGGTGACACCCCTGGAAGCTCATCTCCTATTGAGATATAGGCACTCTACCTGCCTCACCTTTGCAGAATTCACTAGTGTTACTTCATCTTGAGTGGTGATTAAAATCATTTTTTGCAGGGCAGGGATCTCTTTGAGAGACCTGAGTTTTTCTGGCTTCTACCTCTTAACACAACCTGTATACCCTTGGGCAGTATGAATCCTCAAGTAGCTGGTCAGTGTCTGGGGGATTGCATGGGTTTCCCAGGAGGGTCTCTAAGATATCATTCAGGATGCTGGGAGCCAGTCATGCAAGAGCCAGCACGGATTCTCAGGGATGGAGATGCTGCCTGGTGCTCTCATAGACTCCACTAGCTGGAGGTCAGTTTCATGGCTTCCAGCATAGCTGCTCATCTCCTGTGTGCATCCGCTGCTCTCTGTTAACTGGGCTGACTGAGAGACACCCAAGACTCATCTCACTGATTCTTGGCAGCAGTCTGAGTATGCAGTACAGGGAAAGCAAGCATGAGATACATGTACTACCCCTCCCAACCCAGCACCCATGACAGAGGCTGCTAATCAATCACAGCGTTCTTCCCCACTGGGCCCAGATAGGGTCTTATAATCCTTCTCAAATAGTAATTTAGGTAGATACCACCGATCCATCAAAGTTGGCATGGAGGATGAAATG
>CAUYQU010037246.1:0-62177 GCA_963574635.1 Cheracebus regulus
AAATGCCTACCCACCAGGATAGAAAATAAACTCAGGAAGACCAAAAATAATATGCATAAATGCACACATGCATGCACACACACACACACACACATGCACATGCACACACGCATACACCATTTTCTCTTTCTGGAATCTGAGTTTTTTGCTCTGAACTTGTAAATATCTGGTGAGTGTGCTTGGAATGGAGTTATTTTCATAAAGGGAATGTATTTTCAAATGCATGACCTGGAAGCTAGTTTAGGAATAACTCTTCTTTTCTGGCCCTGTATCCTCATCAGACAGCCTTTCCCTGCCCCAGTTCAGTGCCTGGTGTTCTGCGGTCATTTCAATAGTGACAGACCAACGCAAATCACATATTAACAACACTAACATCTGCCATGACGTTATGCCTGAGGCTCTAAGGCTCTGGTGTAGTTCTTTAGATTGGCAGATATCTTTGCCTCCCAGGTTCAAGCACTTCTCCTTCCTCAGCCTCCCAAGTAGCTGGGATTATGAAAAATACAAAAATTAGCCAGGCGCGGTGGCACATGCCTGTAATCACAGCACTTTGGGAGGCTGAGGTGGGTGGATCAGTTAAGGCCAGGAGTTCGAGACCAGCCTGGCCAACGTGGTAAAACCCCATCTTTCCTAAAAATAGAAAAAAAGAAAGAAAGAAAGAAAGAAATTAGCTATGTGTGGTGGTGCATGCCTGTAATCCCAGAGGCTGAGGCATGAGAATCGCTTTAACCTGGGAGACAGAGGTTGCACTGAGCCAATATCTTGTCACTATACTCCAGCCTGGATGAAGAGTGAGACTCCATCTCAATTTAGAAAAAAATAAAGACCTTCTAGGAAACAAAACAGAAGGTCTCTATCTGTTGATGACCCTTCACGCGGCTGTGTGCTCATCAGTGTCACTGTCTGTTTGTTTGGATTTATAAAAATCATTTGCTTTAAAATACTTGAGTTTAGCAACATTTCATTGAAAAAATGATGGAAACCTGAGATTGCATATTTTAGGAAAAGCAGTCTCTCATCACTCACCCTTCTTCCATTGTCTTCTCCTTGCAGCCCAAGCTGTTGGCCAAGGAGCTTCTTGACCTTGTGGCTTCTCACTTTAATCTGAAGGAAAAGGAGTACTTTGGAATAGCATTCACGGATGAAACGTAAGTACTGCCGGGAGCCCTCATAGCCCGAAGGGGAGCTCAGTGCAGAACCCGAAACTGCTCCGCTCCAGCTGTCGGCAGCAAAATCAGCTGCAGGCCACTTGGGTCCCATGGTCTGGGGTCAGTCCAAGTTCATCTGAATTTCAAAGGCCCTGTGGTCATGCCTGGTACCGCCAAAGGGTATAATTAGGGTGATGTTAATATTATACAATTATTAGGTGAACTAGTTCTTCTAATCAAGCAGGTTTGTGTTCAGACTGAAATGTTTATTATTTTTTTAAAGTGGATCTATGTGGGTTTGTTTTCTATTTAAGTTAAATGAAAACTTCTGGAAATGAATCATTTCTTTCTACTGTTGGGATAACAATAACAGGAAGCGAATTTGATGATAAATTCAAAAAGAAAATAACCTGTACTCACCATCTGAGCTGAAATAGAGTGACTATGAACATACAAAATTCAGATCACTGATCTGATGAGAATATTTGCTTTCAAAGGTCTTTTCATTTTTGTGCTATAAAGTGGTGTTTTGTAATACAGGTAAGGAAAATCTTCACTAAAATTTCAATTTCCTTTTTAGTGTTCTGTTACCAAAAGAATTTGATGAATACCTGCATAGATTTCTAGATAAAAATGAGCTATTTTAAGAAAATAGTTCATATTTCTCTTTCCTGTATGTGTACACGCACAGACACACACACATGCACACACACACACTCTTCCGGATCTTTAGAATTACAAAGATGATTTCCTAAATTACTAATAGGTCAGTGTTAGGTTCGTGGCTGGGCAAGACAGTATAGGGGAGGCCAGGCCCTGGGAATCAGGTGGTGCCACTGACGCAAGAACAGCCAGCATCCACGTGGGCCAGTGGGAGATGCGACCAAATGTATCCGCACGTGGCCACAGTTGGCCTGGGTGAGCTGCAAGTAGACAGGGTGGCCCTGTGACTTATTCAAATTGAGACACTGAACAAAAGGGGATGTCATTGGGACTGTCTTGGGCAAACTGGGCCATATGGTCACCCTGTAAATCAGGGACATTTCAGGCTGTGCTCTGTTCAGAGAGCAGGGAGCAGGAGCAAAGTCACCTCTCCCTCAAGAAAGCTGGGAGGAGCAGGGTCGGCCACTCACTCTGGAGCCTGCGGGGAGCTGGACTGCAGGAGGGGTGGCCGTCTGTGGGCAGGAGGAATCACAGGTAGGGCCAAGTAAGCCCAGTGGGCGAAGTTCGGGGCTCTCACGGGAAGGACCTAGCACGGCAATTGTTTTAAATGCTTTTAAAAACATGCACATCTAGAACACTCACTTTTACAAATTTAGATTATTTTCTCCCCTTTCTCCTGAGAATCACTGTAAACCACTTAAATTGCTGTTTTCACTCATCAGAAGGAAACCCTAAGTTTCTATTCATCATATTCCCATTGTTCACATTTCCCCTGTAAGTTTACAAAAAGATCGTGCGAGTGAACTCTAGAGGAGCCCCAATTAGCCTCCCTTTTGAATAAACAAGAACTGAGAAATGAGCATGTGATCCTGGGCTGAAGGGGAAGGTGATGTGCATCTGCAGAATGTTTCAGATCACTGCCCTAACAGCACTGGCTGGCAGGAGTCAGACCTAGGTAGAAAGTCACTCTTCTCCCAGGAGGGACGAGAGCACCAAAGCCACTCATCACAGCAGGAGCTGCACACAGCCAAGTCCAGCTTCCCCATCCAGCTAAGCTGGTATGCTCCAGGTCTGAGCTCTCCCGGCTCTCTGTGCTGACCAGTAAAGCATGCACGCATGTGTGTGTGTGTGCCTGTGTGTGTGTGTGTGTGTGTGTGTGTGTGTGTCTGTAGAAGCCAGGCTGGATAAAATGCATGTGTGTGTGTGTGTGCATGCATGTGTGTGCGTGTGTCTGTGTGTGTGTGTCTGTGTGTGTGTGTAGCCAGGCTGGATAAGAGTGTCTTGCCCCGTCTGCTAGTGGTAGAGTTGGCTGCATAGAGGCTCTGTCCGGGGCAGTGATGAAGAGAAGTGAGCCATCCTCATCCTTCTGGCATGATCCAGAGAAAGTGCAGCTACTTCCATCACCTACCCCAGAGACTGGGTGGGAGGTCTCTCCAGCTACAGAAGAAGTGGCAGCCAGCCAGCAGGATGTCAGCCAACCACTGGAGCTGGCAAAAGGTTTCTGAAAAAGAACTGGCTGACGTGCCTGGTACACCAGGGGAAAGGGCAGGTGTCAGGAGCCCAGAGGAGGTGAAGAGCTGGCACGTTCAAGGTTGGACAGTGGGGAGACCATGACTCAGGGGCTGTCAGTCCTGGCGAGACAATGCCAGGGCCAGCAGACATTGTGAGTGCCTCATTGAACGTTTCTCCTTTTCCTGGTAGGAAAGAAGAACAAAAGCTGCCCTTGCATAATAGTGCCCCTGGGTGTCACCTGCTCTGGCTTGGTGATTCCTAGGTAGTAAATGCTGGCCTTACAGTACTACATCCCCCAGCCTAGCTCTGTATCACAGGACACTACAGGAAGATTGTTTTATAACCATGTTTCCAATTCTACATGTGTATTCTGAGTGTGTGTGTGTGTGTGTGTGTGTGTGTGTGTGTGTGTGTGCTTTATACATGTGCTACACTGTTTTATAATAAAATGCAATTGTATTTCAATTCTTTTGGACAGCCTATGGTAGATCACATGTATTTGCCTGTTTCCTAATGCAAATAAAGCAAGGCTAATATGTGGAAAGCCGTTATAAACTGTAAAGTACTATGCAAGTGGAAGATGCTCCTACCAGCAGCATGATGGTTCCTAAGAGTAGAATTTCTAATGGTAGATGGGGCATAGTGGCTCACACCTGTAATCCCAGCACTTTGGGAGGCCAAGGTGGGCGGATCACCTGAGGTCAGGAGTTCAAGACCAGCCTGGCCAACATGGTGAAACCCCCATCTCTACTAAAAATACAAAAATTCGTTGGGGGTGATGGCACATGCCTGTAATCCCAGCTACTTCGGAGGCTGAGGCAGGAAAATCACTTGAACCCAGGAGGCAGAGGTTGCAGTGAGCTGAGATTGTGCCACTGCACTCCAATCTGGGCAACAGAGTGAGACTCTGACTCTAAAAAAAAAAAACAAAAAAACCCAGTCATATATTGTTAGAGACTCGTTCAGAATTAAGTGCTGTTAACATTTTGTGGGATCTAGATAAAACTGGAGAAAATTTATATAAAGCAAAGTGTAGACAGGAAATTGGAAATTTCTCTAAGCTTCTCTCACCCCATAAGTTGTATTCATTAATAAAGCATCTGAGTCCACAATGCAAGAATTTATGCTGAAGAATGTTTAATATTGTTAGCAATCAATGGTTTTGCAGCTCTAATACTATGCCTGCTTTCTCTTTTTTTAATCTTTTAACTTTAATTTTGAAATAGACTGAAAGAAGAATTGCAAACATATTGGGGAGTTCCTGTATACCCTCCACCTAACTTCAACAAATGTCAACATCTTGCAAACCATGTTACTTTAATCAAAACTAAGAAATTAACGTCGGTATTATATTACTAACTAAACTACAGACTTGATTCGGATTTCCCCAGTTTTTCCACGAATGCTCTCTTCTGCACCAGGATTCATTTGCACTTGGCCTCCTTTTATTTTTACTAACTCTGTCCTCATAAAAATGTGGTCATCTATATAAATGATCTGAATCGTGGTGATATATGCAAACAAGGACACTTTGGCAGCCTTTAAGACATCTTGAAACTAACCAAGAGCCTGGTATAAATCCGATGTTAAAATAATTATTTATATTTTGCCAGAGTTACAGATCTCAACCCTAGCTGCACATTGGAATTACCTGGGACACTTTATAAAATACTAACCCATGGGACCTACCCCCAGAAATTCCAATTGAATCTGCCTCAGTGTGACCTGAGCATTATTTTTCAAAGCTTCTCAGTTGATTCTAGTGTGCAGGCAAATTTGAAAACACCTGTTCTAGACAGAGGCAATGTTGCAGTATTTCCTGTGCTCTCTCCCTCCAGAGCAAAGAAGAAAAGCTGATTCTACTTCAGCTTTGAAAGTTGGAGGGTAGCAATGACTCATATTGGGGGCCTCCAAAGCTACAGACCCCTTCTAGGTTCCATTCCTCACAATATGAAAAACAGCTCGGACATTCAGGGTCAATGTTTCTATGTGTACAAATAGGGTAACTGAGATTCTCATTTATCAAACACTGGCATCCATCCCTTAGATCAAATCATATTTACATTTTATTTTTGAAATATTTCTATCACTATTTGAAGACCAAAATTTCAATTATTATTTTTTAAATTTCAGGCTGAGTACAGTGGCTCACGCCTGTAATTTCAGCGATTTAGGAGTCCAAGGTGGGAATATGCCTTGAAGCCAGGAGGACTCAAAGACTCACCTGGGCAACAGCAGGACCCCATCTCTACCAAAAAAAAGTCATGGCTCACCCCTGTAATCCCAGCACTTTGGGAGGCCAAGGCAGACAGATCATTTGAGGTCAAGAGTTTGAGACCAGCCTGGCCAACATAGTGAAACCCCATCTCTACTAGAAATACAAGAACAACTGGGTGTGGTGGTGCATGCCTGTAATTCCAGCTACTCAGGAGATTGAGGCACAAGAATTGCTTGAACTCAGGAGGTGGAGGTTGCAGTGAGCTGAGATCATGCCATTGCACTCCAGCGTGGGTGAAAGAGTGAAACTGTCTCCAAAAAAAAAAAAAATGTGGACACTTGTAGTCGCAGCTAGCTACTCAGGAGGCTGAGGTAGAAGGATCACTTGAGCCCAGGAGTTCAAGACTGCACTGAGCTAAGATTGCACCACCACACTCCAGCCCGGGTGACAGAGTGAGACCTCATCTCAACAACAACAAATCTAAATTAAATTAAAAAGTAACTTGTGAACTAGGGGGTGGGGATGGAATGGAAAATCCCATTATCAAAACCTATAACCTAAACAACTTTTAAGCTATTCAGCAGAAATAGACACACCCAAGTTAAAGACTGTTATAATCTATTTAAATTTTAATTTGAATCTCCTGTCATAAATTTTAAGAAAATTTAAGAACTTTAAGAAAATGATTGTTGAATGCTTTAAATAAGTATCCTTTGTTATTGGTTTTTAAAAAAACCTTTAAAAGGTGTTTAGAAATTTGAGGAAGAAAGAGAAAAAAGTTGGTTAGCCATTACTGCAAATTTAAAAGACAGGTATAGTTAGAATTTATTTTCACATACCAATTAATAATTTGGGCTCAGCTTGAGACTCACACCTGTAATCCCAACACATTGGGAGGCTGAGTCAGAAGGGTTGCTTAAGCCCAAGGATTTGAGGCTGCAGCAAGCTGTGATTGTGCCACTGCGCTCCCATCTGGGCAACAGAGATAGACCCCCGTCTCTTAAAAAAAAAAAAAAGAAAACAAGTAGCTTTTAATGTCTTATTTTATCACAGCCTCCTCTGAAATTTGAATTACATTCCCTCTCCTTCATAAAAGTTTACATACAGAATAAGTTTTTGCATAAATTTTAGAGCGTTCACAGACACCTTGAGATCAGGATGTTAGTTTAAGAACCTAGAAGATTAATAATGAAGGATCTTTCCTTTCAGCAGCCTATGTCTTAATTAATTGAATGGCCTGATTGGTGCTGTCTGGGGAGTCCGATTTAACCAAACTATTAAGGTTAATAGTAACTTCAGCTGACTCCTTGAAGATGCATCTTTAGAGCCAGTGTGGGGAACGTGGGTGCGAGGGAGCGAGCCCAGGTCTGTGCTCTCCTTGCGTCCTTGCGTTTCAGCCATGGTTGGCAACTGCTGGGGCCTCGGAAAAGGGTTCAGTCGTTCAGTATGCCTGGCCACAAGCTTGCCTACAATTTAAAAATAAACACACTAGAAAAGCAATTTTCCAGTTGCAGAAGAAACCACCACAAGACGCAGCTCTGGGTAAGTCATTTATTTAGAAATAGGTTTGGGATTTCCATGTATTATCTGCTGGACGGTGGGAGAGGAGAAAGTCAGTGGCTGCGACTTGTAATACCTGCTTCTGGGAACGCGGCATTCAGCGTTCATTACCACCATCAGAAGACCCATGCTGTGTTGTCGGAAACAATGGCAAATACACAACAGAACCTTATATTTAGTGACCAGAGAAGGGCTTGAGCGTAGCTTTTTTTTTTTTTTTTGGAGACGGAATCTCCCTCTGTTGCCCAGGCTGGAGTGCAATGGTGCGATCTCAGCTCACTGCACCCTCCACCTGCCGGCTTCAAGCAATTCTTCTGCTTCAGCCTCCCAAGTAGCTGGGACCACATGTGCACACCACCATGCCCAGCTAATGTTTTGTATTTTTAGTAGAGGTGGTGTTTCACCATGCTGGCCAGGCTGGTCTTGAACTCCTGACCTCGTGATCCACTCACCTCGGCCTCCCAAAGTGCTGGAATTATAGGCTTGAGCCACCTCGCCCGACGAGCGTAGCTCTTTCTGTGTGCAGCTAAGATAAAAAAAAGAAGGGTGCCCTCCAAGGAGAGCTTAGGGATGAGGCGTTCTCTTCGCCTTTCCTTCCCAATGCAAATGACTTGAGGGAGATGGGAACCTGGCACAGGTGAGCTGAGTGAATTCTTAATATGGCAACTGTTTGCTTAGGATGGGAGCTGTGTCTACACAGCAGTCCCTGAACCTACAAGAATATGGATATACAGGGCATATTGTGAAGCTGATGTATTCATTCTCTTGACAAATATTTATTTAGCATCTGCTGTTAACCACTGGAGATCCAGAACGAACTGGCCCTTGACTCCTTGTTGAGCTTGTGTTTGTAAATTAGGAAGTGAATCACAAAATGTGGTGTAGAAGTTGCTAGAAAAGAAAACTGGGGGCTGGGTATGGTGGCTCATGCCTGCAATCCCAGTGCTTTGGGAGGCTGAGGTGGGAAGATTGCTTGAGCCAGAAGTTTGAGGCCAAACTGAGCATCACAGCAAAACCCCTACTTCACAAAAAAAAAAAAAATTTTTTTTGATTAGGTGGGAGAGGTGGGGTGCACCTGTAGTCCCAGCTATTCAGGAGGCTGAGGTGGAAAGATCACTTGAACCCAGGAGTTCAAGGCTGCAGTGAGCCATGACTGCACCACTGCACTCCAGCCTGGGCAACAGAACGAGACTATCTCTAAAAAATAAAAAAAAATGAGACATTTTTAAAAAAAAATTTGGAATAGACTTGAGAAAATATAGTGAAGCAAACAATTTCTCCTGGGCTGGATAGCCCTTGATTGAGTAATCTGGTCTCCTCAGCACACACCCTACTTTAACTTTCCTGTATTATTAAGGGTTTATAGTTAAATCAGTATCACTGACCTGTCCTTTTTTCTTTCTTTCTTTCTTTCTTTTTGAAATGGAGTCTTGCTCTGTCTGGAGTGCAGTGGTGCGATCTGGGCTCACTGCAACCTCTGCTTCCAGAGTTCAAGAAATTCTCATGCCTCAGCCTTCCTAGTAGCTGGAATTACAGGTGTCTGCCCCCACACCCAGCTAATTTTTGTATTTTTAGTATAAACAGCATTTCACTGTGTTGGCCAGGCTGGTCTCAAACTCCTGGCCTCAAGTGATCTGCCCACCTCAGCCTCCCACAGTGCCTGGTCTGTCCTTGATGAACACACACTACAAGACAAGGACACTAAATATGTCCACATTCTTCCATTTGAAGGGCTCCTCTCTCCACTTCAATCCAGCGACATCTATAAGGATTTCATACACTTGGCCAGGTGTAGTGGCTAACACCTGTAATCCCAGCACTTTGGAAGGCTGAAGTGGGAGGATTGCTTGAAGCCAAGAGTTTGAGACCAGCCTGGACAACATAGCAAGACCCATGTCTCAAAAAAAATAAAAATAAAAAGTTCTTAAGTTAGCTGGGTGCAATGGGATGTGCCTATAGTTCCAGCGACTCCAGAGGCTGAGGCAGGAGTATCGCTTGAGCCCAGGAGTTCAAAGCTGCAGTGAGCTATGATTACGCCACTCGCACTGCACTCCAGCCTGGGTGACAGAGTGAGACCCTGTCTCTAAATAGATCAACATATAAGAATTTCATCTCTCGCTTTGGCTTTCTGTAGAAACTCGTTCCATATGAAACTGCCTGTCTACAATAAAAACATGTAGAAGCCAGGCAGTATTATTCTCCCTCTGGGTCTGGAAAGTGACTTATCACACACCCCCACCCTCCAGTAACTATAAACAAAGCTCTCCCTGAGGTCGTCTCTATTGAAGGTGCCAATACTTGAACCAAAAATCTATTTGTTTTATATGTAGAAGCTAAAAGCAATCTGTTAAATGAACGCATCCAATTTCTATTGTGTGGAAGCAATCGCATATTTATTACTGACCTGTCAGTTTGACCTACCGCAACCATAAGCCAAATGAGCACCGTCTTGCTCAGCTCTAAAGATAGTTATCAGTCACGTAATAACAAAAATACTCTGAGTGGCTGCTGGAATGCTTTTTTTTGTGTTATAATTGGCAAAGGCAATGATGTGCATTCTCAAGTGAAAAATCAATGAGAATTGTGAAAACCAAGCTATCAGGCATCTCTTAGTTAAGCTGTATAAAGGAAACGCTTCTTTACCGCCTTGCATTGCATCCCATCCTAATGCAAAGGAAACATAAAAGATTTGAGGGAGGCGCTTGATGTCAGGACTGTGCAGGGTTAAATAGGAAAGCAAAAGCCCTTTGCAGTGTGGAATTCGTGACCCTGTGGAGTACAGGAAATGTGACTTTGGACTCAATGTGATCAGCAGAAAACAACATTTTATTTTATTTGAGACAAAGTTTCGCTGTGTCACCCAGGCCGGAATGCATTGGCGCAATCTCGGCTCACTGCAACCTCCAACTCCCAGGTTCAAGCGATTCTCTTGCCTCAGCCTCCTGAATAGCTGGGATTACAGGCAGCCACCACAATGGCTAGCTAATTTTTTTGAATTTTTAGTAGAGATGGGGTTTCTTCATGTTGGCCAGGCTAGTCTCAAACTCCTGACCTCAGGTGATCTGCCTGCCTCGGCCTCCCAAAGTGCTGGGATTACAGGCATGAGCCACTGCTTCCAGCTGAAAACAACATTTTAACAAGTACTACTGCAACCAAAAGTGATAGCCCCAGAACTGTGGTTTCCAGTTTGCTTTTTAGCCCATCTTTTAGCTTTTGCCCAAACAGTGGACACTTATCATAAGGGGCCTTGGATGAGTCACACGTCCCTTCAGTCTGCCTTTATAAACCGCCTTCTGTGAGAGACTTTTATAAGCTCTTAAAATGGAGGCGGCTGACTTCCTTCCTCCTGCGGGTCCAAGGACTCCAGGTATGGAGAGGTCTGCCTCCCCACTGGCCACCGTGCCACTGTGCTGCAGCCTGGGCGACAGTGTGAGACTCCATCTCAAAAAAAAAAAAAAAAGTCAACTAAGGGAAAATGAATGCATAGACAGCAAATTCTGTAGACTGGAAAGTACAGAAACGGGTGGGCCCCCAGTGTGGGTGCTGTGTCAGAGGAGGAGCCTCCATCCCACCTGCTGTGTGGTGTGGGAAGACTTTCTGGGGCAGAGACGTGAGAGCTGATTCCTGCAGGATGGGCCGGACCTCGCTGGGGAAAAAGGAAAGGGAAGGCGTACTGGGCTGAGGAAACAGCATGAGCAGAAGCATAGAGGCCTGAAACATCGTGGTACCTATCGGGCATTATCAGGCATGGGCAGAGATGAAATTGGCACCCAGGCCTTCTGTTTCCTGGTCTTGTGTTCTAGTCAGAACAGAATTTATCCCAGCTTTCTGGAAGAAGTTGGTCCTGTTATTTTCCTTACAATACCATCTTCCCTTTATTAATTTATTTATTTTTCTTATTTTTAAAACATATGAGCAATTCTCAGGACATCTTGCTGGAAGTATCTGGGGTGGAAAGCAGACCATACACAGGGTCTTAGAACATTACATTTATGGCCAGCGGCAGTGGCTCACGTCTTTAATCCCAGCACTTTGGAAGGCTGAGGCAAGAGATCAGAAGGCAACCACTTTGCAGGCAGAAAGACTGGCCTGTGCAAAGGTCCTGGGGTCCGGGAGGACCCTGGAGTCTTAGTGTCCTGTGCATTGAATACTGAGCTGGAGTGCAATGGTGTCATCTCAGCTCACTGCAACCTCCACCCCCCGGGTTCAAGCAATTCTCCTGCCTCAGCCTCCAGAGTAGCTAGGATTACAGGCATGTGCCACTATGCCAGCTGATTTTTGTATTTTTAGTAGAGATGGGGTTTCACCATGTTGGCTAGGCTGATCTCAAACTCCAGACCTCAAGTGATCCGCTCACCTTGGCCTCCCAAAGTGCTGTGATTACAGGCGTGAGCCACTGCACCCGGCTCTTTCATGCTTTCGTTTGTTTTTTACTTTCCCTATATTCAGATCAAAGAATAAAAAAAATAAAGTGAATGGAAATTTGTTTTCCGGCTGGAGATTCTTGGAGGAAAAACAGACCAAAGTTCCTCAGGTGGTCAGTGTTCTAAGGCAGATTCACCAGGCTTCCCTGTAGCCACAGGTGTAGGCTTTGTGGAGGGGGATTTTGTTTCCCCATGTGCAAAAGGTGCAATTTGAAGCCTCAAAAGGGGATGGAAGCCACTTGTGTGTGTGCTCTCTCTCCTTTTCGAAGGTCTGAGCATGTGCTCAGAGTAGCAAGCGTTCTTAGACAGTGATGTAGGCAGATTTTGTTCTCATTATCCACAGCCTTTTGCATGCATGTCGCACAGTATCAGCCACCCAGGGAAATGTAGCAAGGTCACTTGAGTCTATTCCATGTGAGTTTACTCTGTAAAGTGATTATAGGACTGTCTCCTCCAGGAGGATGGGCCGACATTGGAAACAGAGGAGGGGGAAGGAAAGAACAGATGCTTCAGCTCAGTTGTTCTGTGGCTTTGCCCCACTCTTCCAAGACTAACCTCCAAGACGTGGCCCTCAGGGCTGTCCCTAGCCTCATGGCTTTCCACTCACAGGACACTAAGATGCCGGGATCCTCCCCGACCCCAGGGCCTTTGCACAGGCCGGTCTTTCTGCCTGGAAAGTGGTTGCCCTCTGAGGATCTCTTGCCTCAGCCTTCCAAAGTGCTGGGATTAAAGGCGTGAGCCACTGCCCCTGGCCCTAAGTTTAACATTTTAAGATACTATGTATAGTTCGCTTTTCACCCTAGATACTTTCAGCAAGATGTTGTGAGGACTGCTAACATATTCTAAAGTGTGCTTTGAGTCCTTCAGGAAAAAAGACAGTTTGGGAGTGTGGTGGAAAGGTGATTCAGGACAAGAAGGAGGGTTAGGATGACATTTTCATTTCAGTGCACTCTGGGAAAAAGCAGGTCCCAATCTCTTCACTTTCCAGTTCCCATTCTCCCCGTCACATCACACAAGATCCACTGCTGACTCAGTATCCCCCACATAGTGCCTTTGGGTTCTTGAATACTGTAAAACCAGTAATAAGGTGAAGGTGACTGGGCGCTGTGGCTCACGCCTGTAATCCCAACCTTTGGAAGGCCGAGGCGGGCAGATCACCTGAGGGCAGGAGTTTGAGACAAGCCTGACCACCATGGTGAAACCCCATTTCTACTGAAAATACAAAATTTAGCCAGGCATGGTGGCTCACACTTGTAATCGCAGCTACTCAGGAGGCTGAAACTGGAGAATCACTTGAACCCAGGAGGCAGAGGTCACAGTGAGCCAAAATTGTGCCACTGCACTCCAGCCTGGGTTACAGAGCAAGACTTTGTCTCAAAAAATTAAAATTTTTAAAAAAGTAAAAAGTAAAGTGAAGGTTCCAGTTTATGTACAACCCAGTATGTTCCACTCCATATATACCTTCAACCCAAAAAAACCCTCTGCCAAATGCAAACCCCTAACCAATTTGTCTCTATTTTCCTCAGGGGACACTTAAACTGGCTTCAACTAGATCGAAGAGTATTGGAACACGACTTCCCGAAAAAGTCAGGACCCGTGGTTCTATACTTTTGCGTCAGGTATGTACACCTGGTGTCGACGCTTTTGCTTCTTTGTGTTTTCTACCAGAAAATTCTGGGAGGGCAGAGTGATTCCGAGGAATCTGGACATCCTCTGTCCAGAACAGAACGGAGGAAAGGGCGCTGTGGTTTGTCTTGGATCATGGCCAGTGATAGAGGTTGTAGCAGAGCTGGCGTGCCTCATAGATGGAAACGCAGGGTGCGAGGGTGCAGGGTGTGTCTATGAGTGTGCAAGGACATGTGTGTTGTGTATTTGCACCAGGATGCCTGGGTGTGGAATGACGAGAAAAAACTTTTCTTGCATTTTGGGGGAGGGTCATGTATCTCCAACAATGAGTCTCTTGTAGCACAGGCCATGGGATTCCTTTTTGGTGGTAATTTGAAATGACGTAACAAAA
This sequence comes from Cheracebus regulus, assembly GCA_963574635.1. NCBI lineage: Eukaryota > Metazoa > Chordata > Mammalia > Primates > Pitheciidae > Cheracebus > Cheracebus regulus. The sequence goes on from CAUYQU010037246.1 coordinate 13,543, forward strand.
ACCTTTGTATTCTTTCCTTTTGGAAGGGATGCCACTTGAATCTCTTGAAACGTGTGGGGTTTATCCCAAATAGGAGTAGTCAAAACCCAGCAGCAAACCACAAGCCCATATGCATTTCCTGGCAAGGGAGGATACAGCTTAATAACATAGCAGAAACAATGGGCATTTTTCTGTTCACCAATCTAGTCTAAGAAATTTTGTTTTGTTCTTGCAAAGGGAACTATTTGTGGGATATAGTGATTTAAAGAGTTAATATGTGCAGCAGGCTCATGAAGACAACAGGACTTATAACTTCTGTTTGTAAAAGGATGTGAAAAGCCAGAGGCTGGGAAGGTCACGGGTTCAGGGGCAAAGTCTGATTTGGTAGCAAAGTCAGAATCTGAGCCCTCAATCCAGCAGCTCCTAAACACCCAGTCTATGAACCCACCAGGATCTTTCTGTCCAGAACCTTGACTGCAACACAGTCGCAGAAGCATTGAGATCTTGATGCCTCAGTCTTCATATGGACTCTAATACCTGCACCCAGCCCATACACCCTGTTCTTTTAAAATATGCTAACAGAAATTCAGGAGCGAGATACAACTGATAGGCAATTCCGTCATTCCTAAAGAGCATGATCAGGAATGCAGTTCCAGACATAGCCATCCTTTAGCCACATAAGGCATCAGAAGAGCTTAAAACAAGAGTTAAAGGGTCCACTTAACAGGTTCAAGTGTATGACTTTTCCTCAGCTGGCAGAGTAAATTTCAACTTGAGCTTAATGCGTTTTTGATTTGTTTAACAGCTGTGAACATATCCAGTCTCATCTTAGCTATTTCCATTACTGATGGGAATGATTTCAGTGCTGTATTCTCTTTAATGGTGTATACAGTTTCTCAGATTAATGGAAAAGCAACCATATAAAGCAAAGAGCAACAATTCTGCTGGGAGGGGCAGGTGGTATCGGGCGGGACTCCTGTCGCATAGAAGCAGGTCATTAACCTGTCATCGAAGGTGGGTGAGTGCATTTACCGTGTATCAGGCACTCCTGCCTTCCTGGTGACTTTCACCAACATGAGCCAAGGAGAGGAAATCCTGGGCTTAGCTGCACAGTAGGTGGTTTTTCCAAGTGTCTGAGTTATTTGTGGGGGTCCCTGCAGGAGAGCTTGGGGCACCTTGACATTGACAGTGGAAGTATCTGTCTCTGAGATATGCAGATCTTTCCAAATCACTCCAAGCCTTTCTTCTCTGCACAAAAGCAGGCAGCCCAGCATTGCAGAAGTGAAATAGGTGCTAGCAGTAGAGAGAATCAGGGAATGGGGTGGCTGAAGACCCAGATATAACATCCAATTCTGATCCGTAGCCATCATAGACACTTCCACCATCACCGTTTTTCCTAGTTGGACAAAGCAGGAACCTCACAGAACACTCATTAGAGAGAAAAATTTCCAAATCTGCATTTAGGGACAGTCATTCTCTACTATGTTGTTATACATGCCATCGAGCAGAACGCTGCTCCCACTCCAGCTCCTATGAAAGCAGATCTTTCTGGAAGGTGTCACGTTCCAGTTGCCTCCTGCAGAGCTCCACTGGAGTACTTCAAACTCAGCAGGTCCAAAGCCAAATTCATTATCTTCTCTCTCCTCCCTTAACCTTCCACAGTCCCATCAAATCTGTGGCATCATCATCCACTCAGTCACATAGGGTACACATCTTAAAGTCTTCTTTCCTCTTTCTTGAATTTTGTTTGTTTTTTGAGACACAGTCTCGCTCTGTTGCCCAGGCTGGAGTGCAGGGGTGCAATCTTGGCTCACTGCAACCTCTGCCTCCTGGTTTCAACCGATTCTCCTGCCTCAGTCTCCCAGGTAGCTAGGATTACAGGTGCCTACCACCACCCCCAGCTACTTTTTGTATTTTCAGTAGAGACAAGGTTTCACCATGTTGGTCAGGCTGGTCTTAAACTGACCTCAGGTGATCCACCCGCCTCGGCCTCCCAACCTAGAATTTTTATGTGCATTAATTCTCTGCTCCTGCTTACAAAATCTCCCTCTGCACTGCCCTCTCCTCTTTATTACCTGAACTCCGGACCTCACCTGTCAGTCAACCTATTGCAGCAGTCTCCAAGGGTAGGGTGGAGGGTGTCACCAGGGCCCCAGCCACGGAGGATCCCGGCACCCTCACTATCCTGAGTTCTCACTTCACAGCTAGCCGAGCAGTGCATTAACAAAAAAACAGTCATTTTGTTTTCTCCAAGAGAGGAGGCAGATTCTCTACATACGTTAATTCCATCTTTTTACCTTGCTTTTCATCCTGGGAAGAATTCTCTATTTATAACCCGACACCTGCCTAGGGATGCTCACAGGCAGTTTTCTCCAAAGGAGTGGTAGGAGAATCATCTTCATCAAAAGCCCAGAACTTGGAATAGGCTTCAGTCCATAAAAGAGCTTCTGTCCGGCTGGTACCTTTCCTGTGTGTTTCTAAACAGCAGCATGGTTAGGCTCTGAGCAGCCTCCATGCTCCAGCCATGACACCTGTGTATCTTGATGCAGTCTGACTCCCAGGTTCCTCAAATCCTTTCTCCTTTGGTATAAATGTCTATATATTAGATCTACATACCACATGTCCTGGTGGCAAAGCAGAATCGAACCACCTGATAAAAGAGGGCCATGGTAGGCCAGGCACAGTGGCTCACACCTGTAATGCCAGCACTTTGGGAGGCCAAGGCGGGTGGATCACCTGAAGTCAGGAGTGAAGACCAGCCTGACCAACATGGTGAAAACACTTCTCTACTAAAAATACAAAGATTACCTGGGCATGGTGGCATGTTCCTGTAACCTCAGCTACTTGGGAGGCTGAGGCAGGAGAATCGCTTGAAACCGGGAGGTGGAAGGGAAGTTGCAGTGAGCCGAGATCGCGACATTGCATTCCAGCCTGGGTGACAGAGTGAGACTCCATCTCAATAATAATAATAATTATTATTATTATTATTATTATTATTATTACCCAAAAAGGATAAAGGTTGGAGAGACAGGAACTATCCATTGCTCATCACCTGTCCATTGCTAAGGGTGATTGTTAATCTTTGCAGCAACCCTTGAAGCAGATCTAATTATTCCTAATTAAAGAGAAGGAGATGGAGCCCGGGATGGTCTAAATTCTTCCCCAGCATGGCTAATAAGTTACGGTGGCAAGATGAGGCCTCATCTCTTCGGTTATGTCTGTCTCCTCCACTGCATGGCATCCATCTACACAGGGGGAAAGTGACACCCGCACGGCAGGCCAGCGATCTCCACTGTTCCCTTTGCAGGCAGGCCAGGAGCAGCCAGGTCAAAGCTGGTGACCCCAGCCCTCCTTGTCACCCACACTTGGCCATGTTTGCAGAACCAGTGTCCGCCTGCAGAGGTGGTGTTCAGGACAGGCGCACACCAGCACCAGGGACAGAGCCTGCCTGGTTCCAGCCTGGTTCCAGCACGACCCAACCCAGAGCTCCCCTAGCAGCGTGCCCCTGCATGGGAACAACCACTGTCACAGGTCTTGGCAGGCTGCCACTCTGAAGGGATACACTGGATCTCTTGGAAATGCCACACTGAAGGAGGAAGAGCCATCTCAAATGGTAAAGTAAGGATTTTCAGGAGCTGAAACATCTGCTGTTGGTCCCTCTTAAGAGGGTCTTGCCATTTTCTGCATTTTCGGACACAGTGGACACCCACAGGAAGGTGTGCTTTGTTGAACTGCGCTCTTTCATCTCCTAGAAAGAAAACTCGAGGGTCCACTTGCACCTTGTCATCACCCTGAGCTGTGTCACCCCCGACACTTAGGAGCTCAAGTTCCCCATCATCCCAGCTGTGAAGTGCAGCAGCTTTCTCATCGCTCGTCCTGTGCCGTTTCTGCACCATCATCCATGCCTTCATTTGTAGCCTCACAGATGTCCCTTGAGATGTCCCTTGGTAGAAGCACTGCTCTAGGAGCCAAGGACAGAGCAGTGAACAAAACTGACAAACCCTGTTCTCAGGCAATTTCACATCCATTTCCTCCAGCTTCTGAGATCCTATCAGCTCTGCCTGTTTTTGTTTTTTGTTTTTGCCAATTCAGTGCAAATCCATTGTGCACCCTTCTAGCCACTTCTTGGCCCTGGACCACACCTTCCTTTACTGTTCACACACTCTCTCTCCCTCTCACACACACACACCCTCCCAGGGTTGGACAGGTCCTGCCACACATACACCTTTTATTTCTACCCATGAGCTTCTGAGTGTGGTCAGGAAAAGGTTCATGCAACTTCAGGTTGGTTCATGGTTACTGTGATGAATCCCACACAGATCATCAGTGTTTCCAGCCAGTTCTGCCCAGGGTGCCTGCTCAGGATCTCTGTTCCCCACTCTGGTTTTATCTCTTGCTGCAGGCTCCAGATACTCAAGGCTTTTGCTCTGAGACAATGGTGCTGCTTATGTTTCTGCAGAGAAAACAAAAGCTAGCACCAGGGAGCTCCTAGTCCTACCTCTTTACCTACAGACTTAATTGTATCTGTAATTGTGTTTTTGTGGCCTCCCAACCCATCCGCTGCACACACACAAATGCATGAACATCTCAGAGGAAGACCCTTAGCCCATCAGCCAGCACTCACCCATGCACGTGGGCCTCAATTCCAGCCCCTTCTGCCACCTCACTGAGCTTTTCCCTGGAGCCTTTCCTCTCTTTTTCACTATCTGAAGCATCTCCTTCTCCATGGATTCCTCCCCTTCATGACCACCTTCCAATCTAACCAAATAAAACACCCTCTGTGACGCACAGCCACCTCCAGCCAGTGCCCTCTGCTGCCCCTTCTGCTCTACTCACAGCAGCGGCTGAGAAATGGGTCTGTCCTTGCTGTCACCTGCTCCCCACAGGCCTGTCGTTCCTCATTCATGGCCATCCAGCTCCTGGCACCATCATAGCCCTGGTCACTGGAGGTCTCTTGCCCCTGGTTCCCTGGCTGTCCTTCTGCCCTGCTCCAAAGTGGCCTCCGTGGCTCGGGCCTCAATCGAACGTGCCCCCCTTTAGTTTCCCTGGCTCTGTGGCACTGCACTCTCCTGGGCCTCCTCCTGTTTGTCCCCTCTGTCCCTGGCTCAGGGCAGGTTTCCTGCTCTGCTCTGCTGTCCCTTGAGCCCTGGTGTCCACGAGGTTGTGTTTTGCTTGTGTTCTCTCCCTGCACCTTCCCTGGGTGTGATTTCACCCCCACCCATGGCTGCCAGTGCAGTCTCTGCTGGAGACTCTCTGTCCTCTGCCCTAGTCCTGACCTCTCTCCTGAGCTCCAAGCCATCTCTGCTGATTGGCATTTCCACACAGATGCAGCCAGAATTTAATGACACCATCATCTTTTTGCCTCTAAATTTGCTCCCCTTTTGGTGTCACCTCCTTGTCTTTGTGATGGGCACCACCGCCCATGCAGCCCCCTAAGCCAGAGACTTGGGAGTCAACTTTGACCTCACCTGCCTCCTCCTGTTCCCTCAGTCATGACTCTTTTTTATTCCTGCATCTTAAACAGCTCCATATCCATCCCTTGCTCTCCATACTCAGCCTAATACGTAATTAGGGCTTCCATAAACTTCTCCCGGACTCAAGATCTCCTTCTTCATCTCTGCGTCTGATCTTGATCCCGTCCAAACTCCCCTATATGAAGATATTGAGCATCTTTCTAGAATTCTCATCTGATCTTCGCCCATAATTTTTTTCCAGCTTCCCATTATCCCCCAAAAAGGATACTTTTAGTGTGTCTTGTATGACGCAACTTCTGCTTACCTGTCCAGCCTCACCTCTTCCCATTCCCCTCACCGCACCCCTCCTCCCACATACACATGTTATAAGCAGCCAGTGCTCAATATATGACCAAGACCACCTTCAACTGCAAAGCATTGTTTAGTGCTGTCAGGCTTGGGAACAATGTCTCTCTGATACCATTCACCGGACAAGCTTTAGAAATAGGTAAAGAAAAAATAGAAGGAAAATATACACACCCAAGGAAGTCCGTGTCATGCGTGTGTGTACGTGTGTGTGTCTGGTCCTTTTATAGTCACAACGATGTGCTCAGAATGAAGCCTTCATGCCTGGGCCATTCTTTAATTGCTTATTGTTCTACCAAGTGTCCCTGTAGCTCTGATCATCTAAGCTCCTTATAAGAAAATAAACAGAGATGAGATATTCCTCTTCAAACTTTTGAGCTTCACAGACAATAAACTGAAACAAGCAGCAGAAAAATAAGAGAGGAAAAGCCTGATCGGGGAGGAAAGATTTTACAGCCAAGTCCATGGACCAGATTCTTGGTGTCTTCCCCGGCTGGTAGAGACAGCAGCTGCTCCTTCCTGTCACTCTCAATATCAATGATGGCATGGATCTAAAATGAGGTTCCTGCAAACCAGAACTTGCTATATTTCAACTGGGTGTCCCAGTTAAGATTTTAGCGCCATTGAAATTCTAAGCATCAGAGCCTTGGCTGCAGGAACTCACAGCTTATTGTTCTCATTATCATGGCTCTTCTTTGCCACCAAGAGTAGGCATTTCACATGTGACATTTGTGTTGATTACAAAATGAAATCACTGGTCCATTTAATTAACACTTGCTGTAAATATTCAGTGATTCCCAAGTGCCCAGGCTTGGATGGGAAAGGGAAAGGGAGAGCAGGAGGGGTTGGAGGAGGAGACCTGGCTGATGTCATCTGGCTGGGACCTTGCCATCTGACCGGGCAGCGTTCAGTCTGTTGCAATCAGAGGCTTTCACATGTCAAAGAAGGGGACAGGACCCCCCGAGGCTTCAGAGGCTGTTTAATATTTAATAAGCTCAAACACAAACACAGAGCATCTACTTATTTCTCCTTCAGGCTCTCTGATAAAATATTCTCGGGTCGGGGTCATCTGAGCTCGCTTGGGTGGAAGGTTACTTGTGGAGTTCAGGAGCCCTCAGCAAGGTCTGCGGTCTGTCCAGTGTTCCTTTCAACTCAGATGGACGCTCTAAGATTCAGTTCTGCTAAATGTGCCCCCCAAAACAGTTTAAAGTGTGGGTCTGATTATGATTCAGCTGTGGTGAGGCCAGCAGGTGAGGAGAGGACGGACGTTGAAAAGATTGTCACTCATTCCTGGGAGGAGGGGCGGCACCGTGCCACGCGGGGCCACGTGGGAGACACCAGGGTTAGTCAGGAGGCAGAGCAGCCAGGGAACAATTGGGCAAGAGTCTTCTTTGTGGTTTCTGTGGGGAGGAATGTTCGAGGCCGGGAGAGCAGACTTGGGATTGGCTAGTTTAAATAATTTCAGCGGGCCCTGCAGCATGGGGGCTGCCCCTGGTTGTCCGGTACGTGTGCCCGGGGTGGTGAGGGTGGGGGAATAGTGGCCCTGGGTGTGAGAGCTGAGAGGTGGAGGAAGGGGGGGACCCCGGATCCATGGTGACATGTGGAAGTCTTGCTTTCTGGAAATTAGCTAACCCCGGCCCCGGCAGTCCCTCCAGGCCCAGCAAGGCCACAGATGTCCAAGCATCATAAAGACATGGTCAATACATAGCCAGACTCGGAACTGTCTGTGCAGACCTCTGAATCTGAGACACAGCCTTCATTTCCCTGGTTACCCAGAGACCTGGAATGTTCTTTGTGAACCCTGGAAGCACTCCCTTCCCCATGCTGGTAATTAAGGAAATGCAACATCGCCACCTACTGCTGAGACTCTCCTGAAAATCAGAAAAAGAACCTTTTTTTGGGGGGGGGGGGAGTCTTTGCTCTGTCACCCAGGCTAGAGTGCAGTGGTGCAATCTCAGCTGACTGCAGCGTCCGAGTTCAAGTGATTCTCCTGCTTTAGTCTCCCAAGTAGCAGGGATTACAGACAGCCACCACCATGCCCAGCCAACTTTTATATTTTTAGTAGAGACAGGGTTTCGCCATGTTTACCAGGCTGGTCTTGAACTCCTGGCCTCAAGTGATCTGCCTGCCTCAGCCTCCCAAAATGCTGGGATTACAGGCATGAGCCACTATGCCCAGCCAAAAGCAGGATTTTAAAAAAAAAGAAGAAGAAGAAGAAGAAGAGGCTGGCCTGTATTCCCAGTACTTTAGGAGGTCAAGATGGGAGAATTACTTGAGCTCAGGAGTTCAAGACCAACCTGGGCAACATAGTGAGACCCCATCTGGATAAAAAGCAAAAAATGAGTCAACATGGTGGCTTATACCTGTAGTCCCAGCTATTTGGGAGGCCGAGGCAGAAGGATCACTTGAGCCCAGGAGGTCTAGGCTGCAGTGAGCTGTGATTGCACACTGCCCTCCAGCCTGCGTGACAGAGCAACACCCCATCTCAAAAAAAAAAAGGAAGAAGAAGAAGAAAAGTTTGAGTTTGAATCCAAACCATGAGCCCTCCCCATCTCCCCAGAAGGCTCTCGTCCTGGTGCCCCAGCGTGCACCGTGCCTCTCTGGGCGTGCAGGTGGAGATGTCTGAGCTCTTTCTCCGCAGGCATTTTTGACTCAGCAGTTCCCTGGCATGGAGGGAAAGTTTCGATGAGCTCAATACCCTCCCCTAACAGAACAATGATATGACAGGCCCAGAACTCACAGGGTTTTCCAGCCTGTCATCTTGGTGATCAAAGTTAACAGGAAACTGCTTTCCACTTCTGTCAAGAGGAGGTGGTTTTTTCCTTCATCTCAGAATATGTGTGTTATTTCCTGTACCTTCTCTGCCCCTTTTATGGCCAGACAACGTAGAGCTTGGTGGAAATTAATGTGGTCGCAGAAATGTAGGATTAGCCACCTTGTTTCAGTTTTATATCATTTTAGGGTTGAAAAGGGAAGTGTTATATTTTGTTAATATTCTATTCAGGTGGGAATTAGGGTGGAGGAGACGGGATGTCTTTACTCTTTAATTCTCTAGAACTAAAGCAAATTAGATTTTTTTTAAAGAAACATATGGCATTACTTTGAAAATTAAGTTATTTCAGACCTTATATGAATTTAGACTCAAAATCATTATTAGAGTATGAAGGCAGCTGTCAACTTTAGGAGGCCTCTGTTAATATTCTGGTATTAGGATTGCTTTCTCTCTTCCTCCCTCCCCTTCTTCTCCCTTTCCTCCCTTTTCCTTCTTTTCCTTCCTGTAGTTTCTTTTGTTATCCTGATGACCCTTTGCCAAAGGCATTTTGCAAAGGATGTAAATTTATTTATTTTTGAGATGGAGTGTTGCTCTCGTTGCCCAGGCTGGAGTGCAATGGCGCAACCTCGGCTGTTAGCCAGGCTGATTTCAAACTCTTGATCTCAGGTGATCCCACCCCCTCAGTCTCACAAGGGGCTGGGATTCCTGGTGTGAGCCACTGCGCCCAGCCAATTTTGGATAAATCCTTTTATCTTTGACCGTACCTGAAGGGTAGTGCTACCTTTGAGCTTTCCTTTCTGAAAAGACCCATGAAGTCCTGCATCTACAATGTAGAAACTCTCCTCCTCTTCCATTTCCCACTGGAATCTAAAAGTTATCATTTGAACCTGGAAATTCCACGTTGTTGCCCCTCAGGTGACTATATTGATTAGAAGAAGTGATTTTGATGAATTACTACAAATAGAACTTACGAAGCTTGAAGGCGTCGTTTGTGTGCCTTATATGACATTGGCTTCTTGTTTTTGCTGCTGTTGTTGTTGTTTAAATTGGAGTTAGTTTCCAATATTTAAGAACCAGTGAGGTTCTTATGTAGAAAAACAGAAGCCAGCAAGGTGATGTGACTTGCCCTAAGTCACACAGAGCTGGGGACTCCGCTGCTGCTCTCTGCCTCCCTCTAGAGGATTCTGGCCGTCAGCTTTTAATGCTGTTCTAGAAAACTGTAGTACTTTTTTCTTCCCATTTCACCTCCCTCACCTTCTGCCTCTTCTTCGTGAACCCAGTTTTCAAGAGCCCCAGCTACTCAGCACCCTCCTAATCCACCCTAGGGTTGCCACACCGGCTCAGAACCTTCTTCCCTCCAAGATGCTGCATTTCAACCTTTCTCCCCTCTTCGCCTCAATTCCTCATCCTTCAGTGCAGCTGGTCATTAGACAGTCCAAGTGCATTGTCTCATTAAAGAATTTGATAAACTCCAAAGTCAATATTATGAAGGCACATTTAGTGTAAACTTATATAATGTCAGCATGTTTCATCTTGGAAAAAAAATCTATAAGCTCCAGATGAAACCCAGTTCTCACTTGGCTTAATATGCATTAATATCACTTAGCTTAGCACAGCTCTCCGAATGTACAGAAATCAAATCACAATTCACCACCTTTGGGAGTAGTAGTAACCATTTCAAAGAAAGCTGTGATTAAGTAAAAGAAATTATCTCTTTTTTTCTTTTTAAATTTATTTATTATACTTTAAGTTCTGGGGCAGTTGTGCAGAACGTGCAGGTTTGTTACATAGGTAAACACGTGCCATGGTGGTTTGCTGTATCCATCACCCCGTCATCTACATTAGGTATTTCTCCTAATGCTATCGCTCCCCAATCCCCCCAGCTTCTGCTATCCCTCCCCTAGCTCCCCACCAGTGGCTCACATCTATAACCTCAGTATTTTGGGAGGCTGATGATTTGAGCCCAGCCTGAGCAACAAAGCCAGACTCCATCTCTACAAACAATAAAAAAGCCGGGTGTGGTGGTATGCACCTGTGGTCTCAGCTACTCAGGAAGCTGAGGCAGGAAGATTGCCTGAGCCCAGGAGGTTGAGGCTACAGTGAGTCATGATAACACCACTGCACTCTAGCCTGGGCAACAGAGCAAGACCCTGTCTCTTAAAAAAAAAAAAAAGTAAAGAAAATCCAACTCAACGACAATTTAGGACAAACAAGAAATGTGATAAAAACAAATAACAAAATAACATTATGTAAAATTAGAAAGCAAATAGGACAAAGAAAGTAGAGGTCAGTTTTAGAATCTGCTGTTACAGGTTGCTGGCAGGCCCAATTCTTTGGCTATGGTGAGACCCAGCAGGGCATAACAGTCCTAACCCACTATCACGACTCAAAAAACACTGTTTGTCTTCCACAGGGGATCACAGAAAAACCACTGATGATGCATTTTCCTTTGTTTCTTTAGGATGGGGAGTTCCAGCTTTCACTGAAAGTCATGGAGCTCGAGAGAGCACTGTGTTTTCTGCACCTGCTGTTTCTGTGGTTCATGCATCATTTTTCTCTTTCAGGTTCTATATAGAAAGCATTTCGTATCTGAAGGATAATGCTACCATTGAGCTTTTCTTTCTGAACGCGAAGTCCTGCATCTACAAGGTAGGAACTCCCTCCTCCCTCAGTTTCCCACTGAAATCCAAAAGAATCATTTGAAGCTGACAGTTCCAAAGTGCTGCCCCTTAGGCCACTTCATTGATTAGGAGAAGTCATTTATAAATCACTTACTATACGTGAATGGAATGTTATGAAGCTAACGGCGCCATTTAATAATGAGATTCCTTTGATCTGTGGCTGTTTCTGACTCTGTGGAGATGTTTCCTAACTTTGTTTTAAAGGTCTTCTGATTTTAAAGGTTTCTTTGTCAACGGAGACAAAGGGGAAAAACTTAGACAAGGATGACAAGTGCAGTAGTCAACTTAGACAGGTCTCACAGTATGAATGAGCTTCTTATAACCAAATATGTGTATATTTGACCATTTTTCAATGGTCTAGCAGCATCTTTCAAAGGAATGCTCTTATCACTTTCAGTGAGACAGTTTCTTTTTTAAAAAAATTATAAAATGCCCATAAATTTACTCTCTTAAGCATTTTTACAATTTTTTTATATTTCTGCAGGTTTTGGGGGGACAGATGGTATTTAGTTACATGAGTAAGTTCTTTAGTGGTGACTTGTGAGAATTTGGTGCTCCATTCACTCAGCATTATACACTGAACTCAATCTGTAGTCTCGACCATTTTTAAGTGTACGGATCAGTGGCATTCAGGACACTCACAATATTGTACAACCATCACACCATCATTCACCCAGGAGCTCTTCATCTGCAAGATGAAACTATACTCAGTAAACAACTCCCCTTCCCCGCTGTCCTCAGGCCCTGGCAACCACTACTCTTGTGTCTATGAATTTAACCACTCTAGTACTTCACATAAGTGGAATCATGTAGTATTTGTCCTTTTGTGTCTGGCTTACTTTACTTTGCATAATGGCCCCAAGGTTCATCCATATTGGCCAGGCGTCGTGGCTCACACCTGTAATCCCATCACTTTGGGAGGCCAAGGCCAGCGGATCACCAGAGATCAGGAGTTTGAGACCAGCCTGGCCAACTTGGTGAAACCCCGTTTCTATTAAAAATACAAAAATTAGCCAGACATGGTGGTGCGTGCCTGTACTCCCAGCTACTTGGGAGGCTGAGGCAGGAGAATCACTTGAAACCAGGAGATGGAGGTTGCAGTGAGCCGAGATCGTGCCATTGCACTCTAGCCCACATCTGGAAAACAAACAAACAAAAAAAGCTTCATCCATGTTGTAGCATGTGTCACAATTTCCTTCCTTTTTTTTTCTTTTTTCCTTTTTTTTTTTTTTTTTTTTAATTTTTAAGACAGGGTCTCTCTGTCATCCAGGCTAGAGTTCAGTGGGGCGATCTTGGCTTTCTGCAACCTCCAACTCCCAGGCTCAAGTGATCCTCCCACCTCAGCCTTCTAAGTAGCTGGGACTACAGGTGTGCGCCACCATATCTGTCTAATTTTGTTTCTTTGTAGAGACAGGGTTTCGCCATGTTGCCAAGGCTGGTCTCAAACTCCTGGGCTCAGGTGACCTGCCTGCCTTGGCTTCCCAAAGTGCTAGGATGACAGGTTTGAGCCACCGTGACTGGCTGCCTTCCTTTCTAAGGTTAAATAATATTTCATTATATTAAAGCAGGAGCCGCAGGAAACAGACCTCTTGAACACTGAACTGAGGATGGAAGTGGCTTTTTATTTGGCCAGGAGCTGCAGAAGTCTCCATCCTTATTCACTGAGCTCCCTGAGAAGGAGGTTCTTTCTCTTTTAAGGGCTTACAACTCTGAAGGCGGAGCAGAGGTGAAACTGTGTGATCGCCCATTGGCCGGGTAGCTAACCTCACAGTCTTTGGCTTTCATTGATTTGCTAATTCCTATGCGGTACACGAGGGAATAGGCAGGGGAGGGGGCTTACAGAGACAAGACAAAGGCAGTAAATCATTAGTTGGCAGAAGTGTTTCCAGGAGGAGGTCTGGGTCGTGTAAATGTGGCGGACGTGACCCAGTGCTGGACTCTGGCTGTAGGGATCACATTCTTTGCAACACTTCAAGGTTTATAGATAGTACAGACGCTGGGAATGGGAACCGAAAAGGGAGTTATCTTCCCACTCCTTGGGCCTTATGATAGCCTGGTCAGTGGCGTTAGCAAGTCGCTTGTCCACGGATTCCAGTTCTTTGGTATTTTATCACTCTTTACCCTCCTTCTCATCCGGAGGGAGGAAGTCGAGGCCTGCGAGGAGGGAGATGGGGAGGGGTGTCCCCTCTCAGTATGTGTAGATCACCTTTTCATCCATTCATCCATCAAAAGACGCGGATTATTTCTACCTTTTGACTATTATGAATAGTGCTGTTATGAACATAGATGCCTAAATATCTCCTCCAGACCCTCTTCCCAGTTGTTCGGGGTATATGCCTATAAGTGGTATTGCCAGATCATAGGGTAGTTCTATTTTTCCTTTTCTGAGGCGCCATCCCTGCTGTTTTCCGTAGCAGCTGTACCATTTTGCATTTCTCCCAGCAGTGCACAGGGGCTCCAGTCTCTCCACTTCCTCACCAACATTTGTTATTTTCTATTTTGCTTTATTAAATTAATAGCCATCCCAGTGGGTGTGAGCTATATCTCATTGTGGTTTTGATTTGCATTTCCCTGATGACTAGTGATTGGAGCATATTTCCACATGCCGATTGGCCATTTGTGTATCTTCTTTAGAAAAAAGTCTGTTCAAGAGATGATTCCTAATGGAGAGCGCCAGCTTCTTGTCCTGTTCCAACTGCTTCATAAGCTCATGGCGCCTCCTTTTGTGGGATAACCCAAAATGCCTGCAGCTGTTTCCAGCACACACCTCCTCCCTGGAAAGGCAGACTTGCAGAATACCACCCAGGTTAGGAACTGTGACTAAAAGAACTTTTTTTTTTTGAGACACAGTCTCGCTCTGTCGCCCAGGCTGGAGTGCAGTGGTGCAAGCTGGGCTCCCTGCAGCCTCTGCCTACCGGGTTCAAGCGATTCTCCCACCTCAGCCCCCCAAGTAACTGGGATTACAGTTGCGCGCCACCACGCCTGGCTAGCTTTTGTAATTTTAGTAGAGATGAGGTTTTGCCATGTTTTCCAGGCTGGTCTCGAACTCCTGACCTCAAGTGATCCACCCACCTTAGCCTCCCAAAGTGCTGGGATTACAGGTTTGAACCACCACGCCTGACCCTAAAAGAACATTTTAAAAAGGAAACACCCACTCCACTGGCTGCCCCCGGCCACCCATAATGTCTCATGAATGCAGCCTCCATCACACCTGCTTAGGGCTGCTCATTTACAGTAACAGATGTGTAGGCTTGTCGCTGAGTGCTCTGTGTGAACTGTGTAACTGCATCTTCACAACGCCTTTTGAGACAGTGCTTTTTTGTTGTTTTTGAGAGTGACTTTTGTGTAAGTTTACTGATAGTAATTAATTTGGAGGCCAAAATGCATTTTACCTTCAAATAAATCAAATAATACTATACCTAGGATTCCCCCTTATTCTAAACATTTAATTAACAAGAAGCAGAAGGGTTTCAGGTATATACCAGCTGATTAATGTAGGGCCACAGAAAGCAAATTAACAGATGTTTTTCTGAATTCACAGCTTAAGTTCCACCTCTTACCTGGGTAAAATGTCAGGGACTCCTCTGAAGTCCTGAAGTATGAGGATTAGTTAGAATAAGAGTTCTACACAGAATTTAGGGGTAGTGTATTCAGTCAGGGCAAATTCCACATGGACAAAACAGAGAACTTTCAAATGAAGATTTGATGGGTTCAGCCATTCCTGTGATCTCAGTAAGGAGTTTTCCCTTGATTATCAGGATGTTAATGGAAGATTAAATAATTATTTAAAAAATAAATAAATGTAAAGCCCAGAATGTCCTGCATTTTCTAAAAGGTGGTGTTTATTATTGTTATACTTTAAGTCCTGGGATACGTGTGCAGCACGTGCAGGTTTGTTACATAGGTATACATGTGCCATGGTGGTTTGCTGCACCCATCAATCCAAGAGATAGATGCTGCTTTTTATCCCTCTTTTCCCAATGAGGAAGATGAGGCAAGGTCACATACCTAAGAATGGGCAGGCTATGGAGCGCCCTGGAGAGAGGTTCTCCTTGTACACCTGTCTGTGAGGTGTTCGACGGATGGATTCAGAGGAGTCTAGGGAGATACCACTGCCTGGATTTTAAAATTTAATTAAACTCAGGCTTTGGGGATTGCAAAAACCCATTAAACCTTAACACGCACAAGAGTTGGAATGACTGCACAGCATAGTTCCACCAAGTAAAAATATTCAAAATAACGGAGGGCCTGGTAATGATCAAATTCAATTCTGTGATAAGACCTCATTTTAGGACAGTTACTGTGCCAGGACTAAAACTGGGCTCAAACCCAGCGCACTCTGGGACGGTATTTTGGGGTTTTGCCGAATGGAGGAAAAAGATACCAAATGCAGTCCCAGGTACTTGCAAATTCCTTCCTCTCTCTAAGATCCCATTTTCTCATTATAAACTGTAAATAATAATACTGAGCTTGCATACAGATTGTAAGAATATCTGGTGTTTTAAAAAACGAATGTGAAAGCGCTTTGAAACCAAGTTCGGAAATGCAGGATGAGCAGTCGCCACCAGGTGGCAGCCTTGGGCAGCTAAGTAAATGAATGGGAAGGCTGAACCCACGAAAATCACCCTCCAGCAGGGCATGTAAAAAATTGCCCCAAAGCCTACTTGGGCAGACGCCTGGGAAAAGGGAGAGGAGTTGTTCAGTTCTGTCTTGTCCCAAATGTTGAGCTGGCACTGAAGGCTTCTGAACATCCTGCACGCCGAGGACTTTAGGATTCAAGGAAAAATTAAAAGAATAAATGTCAGAATTAAATACTACAGATTCAGTAAGTGGATGACGCCTTTGTAGCCAGCCACATTTAGGATCAAGGTCCTGACAGCATCAGCCCACTTGCTGAATGTCTCCCCAGAACCCAGCTCTCTCTTCTCAAAATCTTTCCTTGGGCTTGGGCACACAAATGAGCACAAATAACCAAGGGACAGCTGCTGCTTATTTTTTTTTTTTTTTTTTTTTTTGAGATGATGGAGTTTTGCTCTCTTCCCCAGGCTGGAGTGCAATGGCAAGATCTCGGCTCACCACATCCTCCACCTCCTGGGTTCAAGTGATTCTCTTGCCTCAGCCTCCTGAGTAGCTGGGATTACAGGCGTGCACATGCCCAGCTAATTTTCTATTTTGGTAGAGACAGGGTTTCTCTGTGTTGCTCAGGCTGGTCTTGAACTCCCAACCTCAGGTGATTCTCCCTCCCGCCTCTGCCTCCCAAAGTACTGGGATTACAGGTGTGAGCCACTGCGCTCGGCCAGCGTCTGTCAAGTTGACAGAGGAGACCAAGTAGCCTCCCAAGGCCCCCGTCTCCCTCCTGTGATCAAGAATAATATTTTCATTTGCACAGACTGGCATTTAAAGTTTATTTTTAAATTTTATATATATATGATGATATTTGAGCCTCAGCATCTCTGCATGAGATAGAGTAAGAATCACTAGCTTTCCAGGGGAGCAGGTAGATAGA
The DNA here is from genome assembly GCA_963574635.1 of Cheracebus regulus. Classification (NCBI taxonomy): domain Eukaryota; kingdom Metazoa; phylum Chordata; class Mammalia; order Primates; family Pitheciidae; genus Cheracebus; species Cheracebus regulus. The sequence continues at coordinate 30,301 of CAUYQU010037246.1, forward strand.
GAGAAGCTAAGTGACTCAGAGACAAATAACTGGGAGGTGGTTGATAGCCTGTGTATCAGGATTGCCTGAGCCCCAAAGGTGGAGGTTGTGGTGAGCCCAGGAACCCAGATCTCATCACTGCACTCCAGCCTGGTGGACAGAGCAAGACTTTGTCTCAGAAAAAGATGGATGAAGATTAAGATGGATGTAGGTTATAACCACCCACATTTTATTTCCTTTTCCATTTTCTCCACATGGTGGCTGTACAATTCTGGTTTAAAGCTGTAGTTATGTTACCTGTGTCAATGTAAAGATCATGAACAGCACTGCTGAGTGATTGAGACTTCAGCTTTTGCTATCAGGCAGAGCCGTGTTCTTTTCCCAGCCCTGTCTAAATGTGGAAACCTCCTGTAAAATCTCCAAGCTTCCTTTTCCTCTCTGATTGAGCAAGGATGTTACAAGGCTCTAACCACAACCTTCTTGGGAAGATTCAGTGAGATAAACCATGCAAAGTTCTTTGTCCCGTGCCAGGCATGTGATTAGCTAGTTAGATTTAGACCCGAGTTTTTTCTCTTGGCTGTGATTCTATTTGTGCCACCCACATGGCCCCCTGGTGCTTTTGGGGCCTTGGAGAGCCCAGAGAGTGGTGTTAGACCCAGATAACCCATCCTGATGCTGCCACCCGGAGGCCTGGGTTTACCCAGCGTGGGTGTAACATCAGCTCCCTTTCTGTCTCTTGGGGAATGGTTTCTACTGTATATTAAGATCTAAGTTGTCACTGGGTACAGTGGCTCACGCCTGTAATCCCAGCACTTTGGGAGGCCCAGGTGGGCGGATCACCTGAGGTCAGGAATTCGAGACAAGCCTGACCAACATGGAGAAACCCCATCTCTAATAAAAATACAAAATTAGCCAGACATGGTGGCGCATGCCTGTAATCCCAGCTACTCAGGAGGCTGAGGCTGGAGAATTGCTTGAGCCCTGGAGGTGGAGGTGGCAGTGAGCTGAGGTTGCGCCATTGCACTCCAGCCTGGGGAACAAGAGCAAAACTCCATCTCAAAAAAAAAAAAAAAAAAAATCTAATTTGTCCAGGTTGAATAAGCCTTATTTCTGCTTTCTCAAAGTTCAACGATATTCACTTTTTAAAGTATGAATATTTGTTTCTATCAAAGTAATACATGACATCATTTAAAAGTCAAATGGTTCTACAAGGCTTATTCTGACCAACAAGCCTCCTCCCCGCAGCTTCTGCTCATTGCAGCAGTTTTAGCTGTTTCTTCTAGTATTTGCCTCCATATAGCTAAATAATTGCACAGGGCATTATTCCTTGATTTATTCATTTTTAGATTATTAAATTCCTGCTAAAATAGATGAAGATGGCCAGGCACAGTGGCTCACGCCTGTAATCCCAGCACTTCGGGAGGCTAAGAGAATCACTTGATCTTAGGAATTCGACCAGCCTGGGCAACATAGCAAGATCCCATCTCTACAAAAACACAAAAATTAGCCAGCTGTGGCAGCACATGCCTGTAGTCCCAGCTTCTCTGGAGGCTGAGGTGGGAGGATCGCCTGAGCCCCAAAGGTGGAGGTTGGAGTGAGCCCAGGAGCCCAGAAGCCCAGATCACACAATTGCACTCTAGCCTGGTGGACAGAATGAGACCTTGCCTCAAAATAAATAAATACATGAATAAAATATGGGTGAAGATTACGATGATTGTACAATCCTAGCTTAAAGCCACAGTCATCAGCATGACATTATCTTGACTAATCCGCGTAGTATCCTGTGGTCGCAGCTCCATTTTTAGACAAACCATCATTTTACCCAAAGGGAATACATGCCTTACCTTCACTTGTTTAGTTTCTACATTCTCCTCACTTTTCTCCAGAGAGTTCCTACAAATTCCCAGATGTCTGCCAGTATTAATTTCCAGCTACATTGGGTAGTTCTCGTTCCTCTTTGGTTTGATTTTGGTTGCCGTGGCAGCTGCTACTGCTGTTGTTTTTCCAGGACCTCCCTTTTAGACTCCTCCAGCCTCCTGCTCCAGTCTGGACTTGATCTCATGCACAGTCTCAACCCAGGATGCCCCATCCTCATCAGGGTCTTTCCTTCTCCCTCGCTCTGTATTGGGTCCTCTGTTTCCCAGATCCAGAGGCTTCCTGTTTTTGTTTGTTTTACACCATTGTTTCACTGGAGAACATCCTGCAGTGAATCCAGAGAAAGTGTGCATATGGGCAGTAAAATGTTTGGGTCCCAGCGCATCTGAAAAATCTTTATTCTACCTTCATATCTAATGAATAGTTTGGATATAGAAATATATAAAAAAGATTTCTTTCCGAATACCAAAGGCATTGCTCCGGAAAAGCCCACCATCCTATCCATTGGATGTGACTCCCCTTTGTCAGCTCCAATAATGGGGTCCTTTAGGAGCTCCTTTTTGCTCCTTTTGGTCCAAAATTTCAGGATGAGTGCCCTGATATGAGTCTTTGTAAATCCACCGTGTTCTGCGCTCAGTGATGGACACTTTTAGCCTGGAGATGTGATGTAAGTTCTGTTTTAGCTGTAGGGTTCTTTTTGGAGTGTTCCTTTGATATCTTCTCCTCTCTCGTCTGTGTCTTCTCTTTCTGGAATTCCTATTTATCAAATGCTGGACGTGGCCTTCCGCCCTGATATCTGTCTCTCCAGCTGTCTGTCTTTTTATTCTACTTTCTGGGAGGCTTTGTCAATACTTACTTTAATCTCTTCTCTGGACTTTCTAACCTTTACCATTATGGTTTTTTTGTTGTTGTTGTTTTTTTTTTTTAATTTCCAAGAGTTTCTTTATATTATCTGATTTTTTAAATATTATGCTATTATTATTTTAGGAACGTATATCCTCTCTTATCACTCTGATAATATTAATTATCATGTTATTGTGTTTCCTTCCAGCTCTTTCTTTTCCGGTTTATTTATGTTGGTCTCTCTTTCCCGGAGGAGGCTTCCTCAGTCGTCTGCTGGCCCTGGTCTGTCCTTTCATACTTAAGAGGGGAGCACTTAGACACTAAGCAGATGCTCCAGTTTAGGGGGGGACGGTCTCCCGGTAGGTGCCCCTGTGATGTGACTCCCATCACAAGCTGGTTCTTTCTGTGGGGAACCCCGAATATCAGTGTCTCGGTGTCTGGACGTCTTTCCTCTCTGGCTCTCCATTCTCTCCAGAGAAGAGCCTTCCCTTCCTGCCTGGGACACGGCCTCCCACATCCAGGGATCAGGAGGGAGCAGTCTCCACACGGGGTGTAGAAGTCCATATACTTCCTGCACTTCCAGTCCACCTCATCCCTGCTTCCTGTTCTTCAGAGAACGAACCTCTCATCTCTTTAGTAGCAGAAAGGTGAGGAAAGGTGTTTGGCTTTGTTTTGCTATTTTTCCCAAATTATGAACACTGCCGTGCTACCTTCCTTTGTCTTTCCCAACAGCAGGAGGCATGGCCACAGCGGACACTTCTCCCCCTTTCTCTTCCCTTCCATCCCCCTGTTTTCTACAATAGGTCAGGAAAATGTAGTCAGATGTATCCAAGTTACAGAAAATTACAATGTGGACATTAGACGGCAGGGCTACCATTGTGTGCTTCAGGTGGAGCAGGAGGAAGTGTGGAATGGGATTCCCACATGGTCCAACACTGTTTCTCATGCACTTGAACTCACTGACGGGACAGGTGGGTGATGGAGACCACGCTGGCTAAGGCGTGGATGCACCTCGTTTAGAAATGTGTTTCCCGTCCCATGGGAAACTCCTACAGGAAGTCTGCCTGGAATGTTGTGTGTTCCCTGGGAAGAGACCGATGAGACGACACAGCTCTCCCACCAAGCCTTTTCCATCTGGTCCTCTCCCTCTTCCATTATGGCTTCCAACATCCAACCGAAGGCACCCATCCGTCAGCCCCTGCAGAAGGCAGTGGACTTGTCCCATGAGACAGGAACGAGTCAGAGGATGTGGACCCTCAGCTCTTCTCGCACCTTCAGGCTGCAGGATTGAATCCTGCCTATTCTGGGTTCTGCACTGACAGAAGAAAATTACCCACCATCAACACTTAGTCATCACAGTGATGTCTGAAAGCTTTGCACACATAGGTCATAAAATGACAGAGTCTGTTTAGTTTTTTAAAAGAAAGATTTCCACAAATTATACATCTTACAGTTAGAAGAGAAGTCAAGAAATCTTATCACTAGCTCTCAATCTTCTTCACACTCAAACCTTCAGAGAGAAAAGAACATTGGCACTCACATTGAAAGACCTTTTCGGAGAAGTACTTTGATAGTTCCTGGATTGAGGTTGGGTGGCATGAGTGGCTGTCAGAATGACTGGATGCGCCATCAGTATCATCCAAAGGCCACCAGGCTGGCTAACGAGGAGAAAGGAGGGCTTCGCTGGCAGTATCAGTTTGCAAGCCGAGATGAGAAAGTCTCCAGGGTGGACTGAACATGCTCTCTTTGAAGAGGGAAAGGGCAGGTCGGGTTTTATGCCTTTCAATGTCTGTATTATATCATAGAGTCATATGCACTCAGCAGGTTTGGGGAAAAGGTATCCGTAGTTATGAAGCAGTGTCAAGTGTGTGTAGGCAGACATATATGTGACATATGTCCCATGTTCACTTTGGGTGGGGTTTTTGTTTTGGTTTTTAAAATTTTTAATTTTTGTGGGTACATAGTAGGTGTATATATTTATGGGGTACATGAGATATTTTGATTCAGACATGCAATGTGTAATTACCACATCAGGGCAGATGGAGTATCCACCCCCTCAAACATTTATCCTTTGTGATACAAACAATCCAATTCTATTTAGTTATATTTAAATGTACATTTCAATCATTATTGACTACAGTCACCCCGTTCTGCTATCAAATACTAGGTCTTATTCATTCTTTCTATTTTTTAATTAAAGTTCTGGGGTACATGTACATTTTTGCAATTTACCCATCTGGCAAAGGGCTAATATCCAGCATCTACAAAGGACTTAAACAAATTTACAGGAAAAAAACAAACCACCCCAACAAAAAGTGGGGGAAGGATATGAACAGAGACTTCTCAAAAGAAGACATTTATGCAGCCAACAAACATATGGAAAAAAAGCTCATCATCACTGGTCATTAGAGAAATGCAAATCAAAATTGCATTGAGATACCATTTCACACCAGTTAGAACGGCGATCATTAAAAAATCAGAAGACAACAGATGCTGGAGAGGATGTGGAGAAATAGGAACGCTTTTACACTGTTGGTGGGAGTGTAAATTAGTTCAGCCATTGTGGAAGACAGTATGGTGACTCCTCAAGGATCTAGAACTAGAAATACTATTTGACCCAGCAATCCCATTACTGGGTATATACCCAAAGGATTATAAATCATTCTATTATAAAGACACATGTACACATATGTTTATTGCGGCACTGTTCACAATAGCAAAGACTTGGAACCAACCCATTCTTTGTATTTTTTTGTACCCACTAACCATCCCCATCTCCCTGACCCCCACTCCCTTCCCAGGTTCTGGGAGCCATCCTTCTACGCTCTGTCTCCATAAGTTCGTTTGTTTGCATTTTTAGCTCCCACAAATAAGTGAGAAAACGTGAACTTGGTCTTTCCGTGCCTGGCCTGTGCCTGTTCCACTTAATATTAGGACCTCCAGTTCCTTCCTGGGGTGGCTTTTAGCATTAAAAAGAGGTGGAATGTGAGGCTCTTTACCTTACAAGCTGAACTGTAGAACACAGTTTGTGTGCAACCTCTGTACACTGCCGACACTGGCCTCAAGTCTGCAGTAGGTCCTCAGAAGAGAATATTTATAAGGCCGGCCCTCTGTCTAGTCAGAGTTGTAAAGGTCTGTGTTGTAAACCAGCATTGACGGGAATTTAGCCACAGAAATTGAGAAATGCACTAGGACAGCTGGCCCTGAACCCTTGACCTGTAGGTAACTTAACCCTAGTGTCTGGTGTAGTTGATAAAGGGGCATCTATTTTCGTCTCTGAGATCACATCAGGAATTTAATATTTCATCTGTATAACTTTGCCCTGGCCTGAAGGGATTGGCTATGCACTCATTTTTTTTTTGTTTTTTGAGTTGGAGTCTCGCTCTATCACCCAGGCTGGAGTGCAGTGGCACAATCTCAGCTCACTTCAACCTCTGCCTCCTAGATTCAAACCATTCTCCTGCCTCAGCCTTGTGAGAAGCTGGAACTACAGGCACCCACCACCATACCTGGCTAATTTGGATTTTTTTTGTGTATGTTTTGCTTTGTTTTGTATTGTTAGAGACAGGGTTTCACCATGGTGCCTGGGCTGGTCTCGAACTCCAAGGCTCCAGTAATCCTCCTTCCTTGGCCTCCTAAAGTGCCGAGATTACAGGTGTGAGCCACTGTACCCGGCTGGCCTTGCACTCTTTAAGTGCATTCATCATATTTCAATTACCCTTCGTCTAAGCACTAACCTTCCCCAGCAGTGATAATCAAAGAAACAGGACCATGATTGCCATCTGGTGATGGGCTGAAATATGCCTCTTTAGCTGGATGAGAAATTGGTACCAGCGTTTTTCTGAGCAGATTTTTAAGCTCATCTTCCATGGCCTATCACTCTACTCAGCACATAGCTGATGCTCAGAAAATTATTTTTTAGTTGGTTCCTTTCCAATCCCAGGGAGCAAGGATTTGCATATTTCCTGAGAAATCGCCAAGTTTTGTTGCCTACGTTGCACTAAGAACAAATCATGACGTAAAGGAAAAGGCTTAAAATTTCCGCTTTATGGGTGCTCTTGGGAGGATGCAGGTCTGGTCCAGATTAGTCTGGGAACCTCTGCTGGCCAAGCGTGGTGGCTCATACCTATAATCCCAGTGCTCTGAGAGACCAAGGCAGTTGTCTTGAGGCCAGGAGTTTGGGACCAGCCGGGGCAACAAAGCACGCCCCGAACCCTACCAAAAAAAAAAAAAAAAATAAAAATAAAAAAAACTTAACAAAGAACAAAAATAAAAAAACATTGAATAACAGTAAAAGAAAATAAAAAAAAAAAAAGAGAGTTTGGTTAACGTACTATCTCTACCTTAGAGTAAGTAAGACACAGTCTCCAAGGACCTACATGCTATCACCTGTGAGATCAGGATAAGGCTAGTCTACTAAAACACTTAAATAACAGAATTTATATTGTAAAATATAAAACTTTAAACAAATGTTTGGTATCATTATGCTGCTGAAAATACAATGTTCCAACAGTGTCCTCTGTTCATTTTATACCCCCAGTGATGCTTATTATCTATTTATTAGAATGCATCTGAGATGCCAAGCTCAGGAGAGTCTTGGAGTCCTGCTCTGTGTGCCCTTCTGCCAGGTGGCCCTACACTCAGAAGCATTCTTAGGTGCTTGTCTACACTTCCTTCTCCTTTCTGGTCAGGGTCCCTGGCTCCCTCTGGAGCCTCCTCTCCAAGAGGTGGTAGTGGAGCTGATGTCAGCAGGAAGGGGGGCTTATTGCTCTTAGTGATACTTATTATTTTCTTTATGTTCTTAATGGTTTGAGTTTTTGTTTTTTTAAGAGATGGGGTCTTGCTTTGTTGCCTGGCTGGACTTGAACTCCTGGGCCCCATTGTGCCTCACTTGTTTTATTTTTCAAATTTTTTATTTTGTAAATTTACCTTTTAGAAATGAATCTTTAAAAATATGTGTGTGTGTATCTATAAACAATGAAGAATCTGCTGGTCGTCTCTGTCCGCATCCACCCAGCTCCCTCTTCCTCCTTACAAGTAAATCACTGTTGTAAATTTCTTGTATATTCTTCCTGCATTTCTTTATGCAAATACAAGTAAATATAAGTATTCTTCTTATTCTTCTCCTCCCCCCAAAAAAGGATACCATACATAACACTGTTCTTTCTTTTTTTTCCACTTGACAGTATATCCTTGCTTTTATGTGGACTAGAGCATCTAAAATTTTGTGTGCTCATAATTACTTGAGAGCATAAAGACTTTCAAATCTCCATCAGCTGACATAATTAATTTTCAATGAGCATACCTTTGGCAAGTCTTCTTAGGCTTATTTTTGTGATTTTAAATGCTTCCTGCCTAGCTCTATAAAGGAAAACCTGGCACCAACCTCAGAAGTTTCAGAGCTAATGAAGAATCTCATGTTTCAGCCTTTGTGTGTACAGAATAAATGTTTTTCTCAGTACACTTACCCATTGTGGTGTTCTCAATTTATGAGCCCTTGCTATAATTCTCAAAGCTTCCTTTTATCATTTGTCTTCCTTCTTCCAGATAAACCAACTACTAGGAACTTTTAGTTGTTGATCATTAAATTCTGTCAAAACTGCCTGTTTGTTTTTTGTGGTCAGTATTTTAATCTCCCTTATTTACAATCCTGCCAGACTTCCCCACCTTCCCCTGCTCTCCAGAAAAATAAAATCCAACTCAAACAATTACTTAGCAAACCACCTTTACAGAGTGAAATTAAAAAAAAAATTTTTTTGTTTCAGTAAAAATATTTTGAAAGATCTCTTGACTTCAACAAAAGTATAATTAAAAAATAAAAATACTATAGTAGTAATTGAAGGGCAGAAATAGTATAATGAGGGAGCAAAAATAGAGAAAGCAGCTGACATTGCCAGAAGATAAGTCGAGTTCTGCTTTTTCCCACATATAGTTGTTTAGGACCTGTGACTCAGAATACGTGAATTAGTGTAGTAACTACAGCAGCGTCTCTTGGGTTGTGTTAGTTATTTGCTCAATTGCGAGATAGCATATGTATAAACTTATTCCTCCCAGACTTCTCTCCTGAAATCTTAACTGCAGTCTGCTTTGTGGAATTTCTTCTTGAGAGAACTTGTTTAAGAGTATAGCGATTGTTACTTGTTCATGGGCCATCTGAAGATTCTGGATGTTACTTTATTTTCTGAGATAGAGTCTTCCTCTGTCCCCGAGGCTGGAGTGCCATAGCACAATCTCGGCTCACTGCAACCTCCACCTCCCAGATTCAAGCGATTCTCCTATCTCAGCCTCCCAAATAGCTGGGACTGCAGGCACCCACCACCACATTGTTTTTGTGTTTTTAGTAGAGAAGGGATTTCACCAAGTTGGCCAGGTTGGTCTCAAACTCTTGACCTCAGATGATCTGCCCGCCTCAGCCTCCCAGAGTGCTGGGGTTACAAGTGTGAGAGCCTCTGGAAGCTATTTTAAATAGTTTTTTTCTTGGGGATGGGGGATGAAAGCAAATTTTGTTAGAGATAGTAATGCTGACTGATTTTGCTGACTGATTTTGTGTTCCTTTATAATATTTATTGAGGCCCGTTCTGTGCTAAATCGTGGGGAGATGGTGCTGAACTAGACAGAAGAGCCCCAGATATGCCTGCTAGCCCTTTCCATGTTTACATTCTGATTTCTCATGCCATAATACAGTAGGTGAGCCTGGCATTGAGAGCGAGTAGGCTTGGATTTAGGTTCTGAGATGGCCATTTATTTATTGTGAGACCTCTGGTAATCCCAGTACTTTGGGAAGCTGAGGTGGGTGGATTGCTTGAATCCAGGAGTTCAAGACGAGCCTGGGCAACTTGGCAAAACCTCATCTCTACAAAAAATACAATAATTATCTGTGCATGGTGGCATACCCCTATAGTCCCAGCTACTTGGGAGGCTGAGATGGGAGGATCACTTGAGCTCAGGAGGTGGAGGTTGCAGTGAGCCAAGATCACGCACCTGCACTCCAGCCTGGTTGACAGAGCAAGACCCTGTCTGAAAAAGAAAGAAATTTTTAAAAAGCACAAAAATCCAGAGCCCGTCTTTCATCTGCACATGGAGGAATCTTACAGGGTGGTTGGAATTAGCTAGTATATGTGAGTACATTGTTCTCTGCAGTGGTCTTCATAGTGTCTTACAAAATTCATGATCACTTTTCTGGATCCCTTGCATTTTCTAGCTGCATTTTCCTCAACTGTGTTTGGGAAAAATTAGGTCTGGAGTTTGGGATGGGGAGCTGTTTTTACTTTACAGTGAGGTAACTTCATACATGTTGAAGTTTTACAAGCGTGTGAGTGGAACCAACCTCTGATTTTTGGCTCAGTACTGACCCTTGGACTGGAGAGTCCTGTCGTCAGCAAGAACAGTTTAATGAGAAGCAATTAAGAGTGCAGTCTCCAAACCATAGTCTTAATTTCAAATTTCAATTTCTTGCTTCTCCACTTACTGCCTACTCAACCTTAAGCAAGTAATTGGAGTATCTCTCATAATATGCCCCAGGATTAATTAATGCTGTAGTTAAAAGAAAAACAACACCAGCTATATGATCATATAAAATACTTAATAAAATGTAGATTTAGGCTGGGAAGCCGTTAATTAACCATTCATCATAAAAGAGGGAGGAAGCAAGAGGACCCACTTGGGTAGGCTGGGACACATTGCTGTGGTCCACTTTGACTTTTTGCTTTTGTTTCTAATTGGAGCTGTTCTGAGACATCCTGATTGTCAGAGGGAATGTGGAGTGGAGGGAAGAACAGGCGCTCTGGAGCCAGGCAGCCTGAGTTCAGATTCCAGCAACCCCATTACTGGCTACTTAACTGTGTTGTGTCTTACCTGCAGAAAAAATGAGTTAGTACACACGTAGTAAGCAGTGATAACTTTAGCTGTGATTATTTCAAAGGGGTCTTTTGAGCAGCTGCTTCTTCAAGAGAACATCCGGAGACACAGGAATAGAAATGATCCGATCAGAGTAATTAAAGGCTTTTTGATTGCCCTGAGCTCTGAGGTCAGGGCACTTTCAGTCAGCCTGAAGCTGTGAAGAAGAACCTTCAACATAAGGTGGGTGTTCTCTCTTAGGGTAGTGGAGAACTACATCATTAGGCTAGTAATGTAAGCAATGAGTTACTTACATATTATGTTATGGTTTAACTTACTGTGGTCATGCTGTTTTATTTGGGAGATAGCGCCAGATGTTGGGCTCCCTTCTGCCAGTCGATAACAGGGGTTTCCTTTTCATTGGCTCGTGCTGCAGCCTTCCAATATTGCAGGTTTCCAAGTGTTTGTAGTGAATTTCTGGCCAGGGCATCCATGTCTCTTCTGCTGAAGGTGCTGGCCAGGGTGTGTGCTGACTGCTGCGCGGCTCCCAGGCCTTTGCCTAGATTTAGTCATCAGTGTTGGAGCCCCCAAGTCTGTTTACAATCTTGTTACTCTTTCCAGAGAAGTCTCCACCTTCTGTTTCACTGCGTATTTCCTGATGCAGTTTTATTTTGGATGCAGACCTCTTGGAGCCCTTTGTCCCAGGGAAGTTAGATGTCCCTTGTAGTAGATACCTTACTTCAAGAACAAACAGAGTCTCAGTTGAGCCCCTGCTATGTATGAAACACTCTCCCAGGGCACTTGTACAAAATGAGTTAGAAATGTATTGCCCCTCTATTTCAGAGGCCCACAGACCAGTGACGGAGCAAGCATGGACCCAGATAATTTAAACGCCTGTAATTTGGTCCTGTTTGAAAGTGGCCACGGGAGAGGTAGGAATGGTGTCTCTTGACACACAGAAGGCCAGTTGCTAGGCTTGGGGTGTGGGGAACCTTCACAGAGCAGGAAGCATTTGAGTTGGATATTGAGAGTGAGTGGGGCCTGAAAGGTTTAGAATAGAGAGAATAGTTAAATTAGGTCATTAAAGATTTGTGGAACACCTGCTGGGTGCCAGACAATGGGTATAAAATCAGAGGAGGTTTGACTGCACTCATTTTGCTGTCTCTTCTGTGCTATTCCTTAAAGCTCAATAGATGTTTTCACCAGGTGACTGCTGCCTTCCCCAAGCCACCTGGCAGACACGTTTTACATCTGAAATCATCTCTGTGAAGCTTTCCTGACAGCCCCTCTGCATGAGTTTCCCAGGGCCGCTGTAACAAAGTGCCACAGACCAAACCAGGGGTTTAAACAACAGAAATGTGTCATCTCACAGTTCTGGAGGCCAGAAGTCTAAGATCAGGGTGTGGGCAGGGCTGGTTCCTCCTGAGGCTGTGAGGGAGAATGGGCCCCATCCTCTAGCTCCCTGTGGTAGGCAGCAGTCCTTGGCGTTCTTGGCTTGAGGAAGCACAGCCTCAACCTCTGTCTTCATCTATACTTAGTTATCCCTGTGTGTGTCTCTTTGTCCACATTTTCCATTTTATAAGTACATTAGTAATTTTGGATTAGTCCACCTTGTGGACCCCATCTTAATTAACTACATCTATAGCGACTGTATTTCCAAATAAGGGCATATTCTGAGGAACTGGGGCTTCAACATGTGAATTTTGGGCAGTGGACACAATTCAAGTTATAACATCCTCTCTGTTCTTTCTACCTCCCATGCATGGACATTTTCCCCCTGCTGATACACCGTAAGTAGAGTTCTGTCATGCACTAAGAGCATTTTGTCTGTCAACTCCTACTCTTTATATTTTTTAATCTCTGGTGCCTTGTATGTAATGTAGAAAGTGTCTCCAGTGCAAATTTATTATGCATCAGGAGTTAGTAGAAATAAGGGAAGGTATTGCAGGGGTCACCTCTCTTTTTGGTTTCCTATTGACAATTCCAAAAGCTCTCTGGAGTTGGGTGCCAGGTGGCCAGGGACACTACCAGGGGGTACCACTTTCATTATCTCCTGACTTTTTTTCTATGGAGCAGTAATTCATTATTTGCTGACAATCATTGTGCTTTCTGAGGAATGTTTTAAGAGTGTTAGAAATTTGACAAGATCCTTTGGGTCCTCTAGCAAGCATTTATACAGAGGCTTTCTTTAATGGGCCCCTTCTTCCTTGTTTCAGCCTTAGGTTTTTGTGTTCCAGCTTTAGGGATTCAAAGTAAATCATGTGAATGCTAGGAATAGTTACCCATTAGCAAAGATGTCTGTGCCAGAAGGGAGATGCCAAGAAATAATTGAATCTGTCCAAAAGTTTCAGAATGACCTCATTATATATTTTAGAGAAACAAAAATTTGTCTGGTTTCTGACCTGAGGTTTAGTTACACATTAATAAAGATGGATCATCCTGGGGCTGCAGTACTTCTGCTAAGAAAGAATATTCCAGCATACCCTTTGTTATTTCCGGGTCAGTAAATAATGTGCTAGGCAGATTGGTGTCTTCTGGGACATTAGAAAAGGGATGTTATTTGGACTAAATATTGCTGTCAGGTCAGGATTTTTTTCAGTGCCATTTAGCAAACCAGCTGTCTTTTGTCCAGCTAGCCAAAATTGGTATAATGCAATGGGGTACTTTTTTACAGTTTTCACACTTTAAATGTCACATGAGGAGTTCTTCACTGGTCTCCTGGAACCCAGTTTAGCAAAATTAGAGGAAAGGCCCTAAGGAGATTTATCGCTGTTAAGAGAAAAAATTAACATTTTCAGGCTAAATAGTTGAATCTACTAATGATAACAAATAATGTCTAGTATCTCAACCCTCCAAAGATTGAAAAGTGTTAGGATTGTCATTTGTGGTTTTTGTGGGGTAGCTGAATAAAAACTGGGCAGCTAAAATTTTCAGTTCTATATGCCTCCTAAACAAAACCTAAATAAGTAGTTTGTGAATTGACTGCAGACAAAATAGAAACTGTGCTACATGCTGTTTTTTGTAAACAGATGACATTTTCTTTTTTCTTTTTCTTTTTTCATTTGGGATGGAGTCTCGTCTGTTGCCCAGGCTGGAGTGCAGTGGTGCAGTCTCAGCTCACTGCAACCTCTGCCTCCCAGGTTCAAGTGATTCTCCTGCCTCAGCCTCCCGAGTAGCTGGGATTATAGGAGCGTGCCACCATGCCTGGTTAATTTTTTGTATTTTTAGTAGAGGTAGGGTTTCACCATGTTAGCCAGGATGGTCTCCATCTCCTGACCTTGTGATCCACCCACCTCAGCCTCCCAAAGTGCTGGGATTACAGGTGTGAACCATCATGCCCGGCCCAGATGATATTTTCTAACCAGGCACATGCCATCCAATTTTCCTGTCCTCATACCATTTTCTTGTTCCATATACCATTGTATAAGGTAGCAGAACTGAAGGGGGAAGATGATGGTTAAAAACACTGAATTGCTTTTATCTCATTTGAGATAATTGGTGTAAGTGTCTTGACTTTTTTTTTTTTTTGAGGTGGAGTTTTGCTCTTGTTGCCCAGGCTATAGTACAATGGCGTGATCTTGGCTCACTGCAATCTCCGCCTCCTGGGTTCAAGCAATTCTGGTGCCTCAGACTCCCGAATAGCTGGGATTATAGGCATGTGTCACCATGTCCGGCTAATTTTTCATTATTGGTAGAGACGGGGTTTCTCCATGTTGGTCAGGCTGGTCTTGAACTCCTGACCTCAGGTGATCTGCTCGCCTCAGCCTCCCAAAGTGTTGGGATTATAGGCATGAGCCACTGCACCTGGCCTAGCATCTTGACTTTTTATATTTGGAAACATTAAATAAAAATGGAAATAATTTTTTAAAAAAGGGATGTTAATATTAAGATAGCTGTTTATCCTGATCTCAGTAGTATCAGCCTGAAAAAGCATGCTAAAATATCTTCATCTGAAGGCAGGCAGAGACCAGCTGATGTAAAGTCTGGAGGTCCTTTCTTCTGAGAACAAGAAGGATCATGAAGCATTTCAAACACACAAAATAGCATGGTGTGATGACCTAACCTCCTGCTCTAACCTTTGTCCAGTGTCAGTGGTCAGTTCATGGCCAGACTTGCATAACCTCATTTCCCCTTTCCCTTACCCCCATCCAATAGACCCAGTGGTCTGGGGCCTCTCTGTTGTAGGTGCTGGCATAGATGTAGTCCTGGCCCCTAGGAATTCACAGCCTAGGGAGAGACCCCCAGGGAGGCAGACCGTCCCTGCACAGTGACAATCACTTGCCCATTGGGTACCAGCAGCCAGAGAGGGACCCTGTCATCTCCACCCCCAAGCCCAGTGTTCTGCCTGGGCCCTACCACAGGATGAGGGGCTCCACCAATGTTTTGGGCACATATAAATTTTAGGCACATTTCAGATATCGTTTTATCCAGAAACATTTTTGTATCCGGTGTAATCATAATAATGCTACACCTAAAATACAAAACTAATTTCTTAATACCATCAAAATCCAGCTAGTGTTAAAATTTTTTGTTGTCTCAAATGTCACTTTTAGATTTTTTATTTTACAGTTTGTTTCAGTCAGGATCATGTGAAGGTCCACATATTAGTTCTCAGATTTTAAGCAGAGTGCGTGACATGATCTGACTTACATTTATTTATTTATTTTTTTGAGATGGCACTATTTTGTCATCCAGGCTGGAGTGCAATATCTGCTCACTGCAACCTCCGCCTCCTGGGTTCACGCAATTCTCCTGCCTCAGCCTCTGGAGTAGCTGGGATTACAGGTGCACACCACCACACCTGGCTAATTTTTTGTAGTGTTAGTAAAGACGGGGTTTCATCATGTTGGCCAGACTGGTCTCGAACTCCTGACCTCGTGATCCACCCGCCTCAGCCTCCCAAAGTGCTGGGATTGCAGGCGTGAGGCATTGTGCCTGGCCCTGGCTTACATTTTAAAACTCTCTATGGCCGAGTTTTAGGGAACGGATTGCTGTGGGAGTTGTTAAGAAACTGGAAGTAGAGAAACCAATTAGGAGGCTGTTGAGTGTCCAGGAGGTGAGTGATGATAACCTGGATTTGAGTGACAGGTGGGGAATGGGAGATGTGGAGGAAGCAGATATCACATGAGCAGGCCATGCTTGTTTGTCACAGTTCATCCAGACTGTTTTTTTCTGTTGTGTGTGTTTATTTGAAAATATTGTTGCCAAAGATTTCATTAATTTAGCTATCAACATATTGTTGACGGTGAAATCTTAAAATTTATTGCATAAGTAAAATTATAGCAATATTACAGAATATTGAGATAGAGAAGTGTTCATCTGTACGTTAATCAACTTACTCAAATTTATTCCAGCTTATTTGCCATTATATCATCTTGCCAGTGTATAATTATAATATAGCATTGCATAATAGAATAAGATATATAGTTTTCTATTTAATATGTTTTATACTTTTTATATTATGCTAAAGAGTCCCTGTAGTTACATGATACTGTATTGAGCAGATTTTAATGTTTAGGTCACATTTATTTATTTGAGACAGGGTCTTGCTCTGGCCCCCAGGCTGGAGTGTAGTGGTGCCATCATGTCTCTCTGCATCTTTGACCTCCCAGCTCAAGTCATCCTCCCATCTCAGCCTCCTGAGTAGCTGGAACTACAGGTGCACGCCATCTCTCCTGCCTTTTTTGACTTCTTTGTTGAGATGCAATCTTTACTATGTAAGCTAGACAGCTTTGAACTCCTGGGCTCAAGTGATCCTCCTACCTCGGCCTTTCAGAGTGCTGGGATTCCATGCATGAGCCACCACACCTGGCCTGTTCCTACTTTTAAAATTATTTTATTTTAAATTAGTTTAAATTTATTTTAAGATACTCTAAAAAAATGTTCCAGAAGTTATTTTGCATGTTTTTCTCTTTATCTTTAAACTTTTTGATTAAATAATAATGTTTTTTGTTTGTTTTGAGACGTAGTCTCACTCTGTTGCCCAGGCTGGAATGCAGTGGCACGACTCAGCTCACTGCAACCTTTGCCTCTCTGGTTCAAGTGATTCTTGTGCGTCAGCCTCCCGAGTAGCTGGGATTACAGGCACGCACCCCTACACCCAGCTGATTTTTGTATTTTTAGTGGAGACAGGGTTTCGCCACGTTGCCTAGGCTGGTCTCAAACTCCTGGGTTCAGGCATCCACTTGTCTTGGGCTGCCAAAGTGCTAGGATTACAGACATGCACCACCATGTCCAGCAAATAATAACTTCTTACTTGACAACAAGGAAGTACAGATTTGTACTTAAAAGTAGAATTATGCTTAATCTTGATTATTGGGCTCAGAATGTGTATACTTTGATTTTGATTGAAATTGATAGTTTTCCTTATTGAAGGAACGGAGCATATACCTACCTGGCCTGCAGTCTTTATGTTATCCCACTCACATAGCAATGTGTAACTAGAGGAAAGCAATACCTGCCTTACCTTAAATATGCTGGTTTTAGAAAGATCCCTTTCTTTCAGTATCTTCTGGGAACCAGGAAATAACTATTGTTTCCTCTAAAACATACCCTCATATCCTTACTGACTGATGAAAATGTCTTATAATTGGGACTCATAATGATTTTCTTTGGTCTTTTACTTTTTTTGAAACACTGAAGAACATTTTTATTATTGGCTCGGAATGCTCAGCTTCAATAACATCTAATGAGGAAATATTGTCAGGTAACTATTATTATTTTGTTCTTTGGTCATTCTGTTGGAACAAACCAGGTTTACAATAAATAAGTTGAGTAACCAGATTAAATTAAACAATTTAGATAAAGGATATCAATAGAGAAGAGTAAGTTTCAAAGATTCTACTTAGACTGGGCTCATGCCTGTAATCCCAGCACTGTGGAAGACTGAGGCAGGAAGATCAGGAGTTTGAGACCAGCCTGGGTAACGTAGTGAGACCTCATCTCTACCAAAGAACTAAAAAAAAAAAAAATAGCTGGGTATGGTGATGTGGGCCTTTAGTCTCGGCTATTCTGGAGGCTGAGGCAGTAGCATGGTTTGAGCCAGAAGTACCAGGCTATAGTGAGCTATGATTGCAGCACTGCATTCCAGCCTGGGTCGCAGAATGAAGCTCTGTCTCAAAAAAAAAAAAAAAGAGAAAAATTATTCCACTTAGGTGATTAGTTTGTTTATTCTACATTAATATTTAGTCCCCAAGTGTTTTCATGTTTTGCCTTTAAGTTTTTGAAATAGTGGTTGGGCAGAGTGGCTCACACCTGTAATCCCAGTACTTTGGAAGGCCTTGGCGGGTGGATCACCTGAGGTCAGGAGTTCGAGACCAGCCCGGCCAACATGGTGAAACCCCCATCTCTACTAAAAATACAAAAACTAGCTGGCATGGTGGTGTGGCTTGTAATCCCAGCTGCTCAGGAGGCTGAGGCAGGAGAATCACTTGAACCTGGGAGGCAGAGTTTGCAGTGAGCCGAGATCACGCCCCTGTACTCCAGCCTGGGTGACAGAGTAAGACTGTCTCAAAAAAAAAGAAATAGTGCCACTTTAAGCATGCTATTTCTATTGTATCTTTACATTTGGAACAGAAATATCAAATTGATTATCGTTTTCTTATAAAAAACTTCATTTCTTCAACTGATTCTTTGGCTGTTGGTTTCACAATAAAAATATCTCTCTTGCGTAATAAACTCTACTTTACAGGCTTGCTATCCAAAGTGTGGTTCAAATTCAGCAGCATTGGTATCATTTGGGAATTTATGAGATGTGCAGAATTTTAGGCCCGACTCCAGACCTAATGAATCTTAATTTGTATATTAATTTAATTCCCAGGTGGTTCATATGCACATTGGAAAGCCAACAGGGCATAGTGGCTTACGTCTATAATCCCAGCACTTTGGAAGGCCAAGGTGAGAAGATTGCTTGAGGCCAAGAGTTTGAAATCAGCCTGTGCAACTCAGGAATATCCCCATCTCTACAAAAAATATTTTTAAAAATGAGCCACACATGGCGATGCACACTGGTAGTCTCAGCTGCTTGGGAGGCTGAGGCAGGAGGATCACTTGAGCCTGGGAGGTTGAGGTTGCAGTGAGCTGTGATCGCACCACTGCCCTCCAGCCTCGGTGGCAGAGCAAGATCCTGTTTTCTCCCCCCAAGAAAAGAATGTAACGTCAGTAGCCGTATTCACAGAATTTTAAATTTGAGCCATCTTTGCATGTTAGGTTATTAACAAACTGAACATCTTGACATTGCGAGTACCTGCCATTGTTCTGTTAACCAGAAAGGAGATGTTAGGGAGGAACGTTTCCCATCATGTGAGTTATGTGTGAGTGGCTTCTATTCTCTTCAACTGTTTGGGGGATGCTTTGCAAAACCACTGCTGGTACCTTATGGGGAAAAAAAATCAGAAATCAAATTTCTTTTGGAATAAATTATGCTGTTCTTAGCAGATCTTGTCTGTATGGGATAAATCATGTCTTTAAAGAGTCATGTGGTCAAACATTTAATATTTAGTTCTTTTTGGATTTGTCAGAGGAATTAATTGCTTTGTTAGATTGTTGTCTCGTTCTCTTCTTTGGAACAGTGGCTAGGACAAAACACACCATTAGTGGGAGGGTGGGAGGTGGCAGATCAGCCATGTGCCTCTGAGGCCACAAAGAAGCCTCACAGGTCATGATTTCCACTGTAAGTGGTCATTGCATTCTCCTGTTGAAGATTGTGTTTACCAAGCTCATGTGCTCATTGTGAAACACTGTTAGACATTGATTGAAAACAATAATTTCTTTTATTTTGATTCTGTAGGAACTTAGAAAGATTGTACAATGAATGGTGATTCTCGTGCTGCGGTGGTGACCTCACCACCCCCGACCACAGCCCCTCACAAGGAGAGGTACTTTGACCGAGTGGATGAGAACAACCCAGAATACTTGAGGGAAAGGAACATGGCACCAGACCTTCGCCAGGACTTCAACATGATGGAGCAAAAGAAGAGGGTGTCCATGATTCTACAAAGCCCTGTAAGAAGAGAAATCTTTTCTCTGACCAAATGTTGTCTTTCCTTTTCTGATACTTCAGGTCTTATGCCCTGTTGTATGAGTGACATAGTTCATTGATCTTATCACAGGAAATCATGTATGAGTATATGTATATGGTTTTTCAAAGAATTCAGTTTAGTTCATGTTATCAGACATCATAAATGAAAAATCTTCAGTGTCATAAAGGATAGGAAGTGTTAATTTCTCCTTTTTACTCTTGTGACTTTTCCAGAGGGTCTGTATATATTGAGACAATTTTAAAATTACAACTTAAAAAATACCTACCTTAGGCTGGATGTGGCAGCTCACTCCTGTAATCCCAGAACTTTGGGAGGCCAAGGCAGGTGGATCACTTGAGGTCAGGAGTTCGAGACCGGCCTGGCCATCATGGTGAAACCCTGACTCCATTAAAAATACAAAAATCAGCCTGGCGTGGTGGTGCGTGCCTGTAATCCCAGCTACTTGGAAGGCTGAGGCAGGAGAATCGCTTGAACCTAGGAGGTAGAGGTTGCAGTGAGCCAAGGTCGTGCCACTGCACTCCAGCCTGGGCAACAGAGCAAAACTCTACCTTAAAAACAAACAAACAAAACACTAGCTCAGTCCTGGGCATATAGTAGGCCTTAAGAGTACCTGATTATTGGGCTGGGCGCGGTGGCTCATGCCTGTAATCCCAGCACTTTAGGAGGCCAAGGCGGGTGGATCACAAAGTCAGGAGGTCGAAACCATCCTGGCTAACACGGTGAAACCCTGTCTCTACTAAAAACACAAAAAATTAGCTGTTGTTATTGAGTTACAAGTTACATAAAGTACACAAATTTTAAATATATAGCTTGGTGAATTTTGACATAATTGTTGCTTATGTAACTACCCAGATCAAGTCTCAGACTTTACATTCTAGTTGAAGGAAATAAACAGTAAATAACAAGCAGAAGAGCAATGTAGAAAGCAGTAGGATGATTAGATTCAGTGTGACTGTGGTCAAAAGACCACTCTCTGGAAGTGTGGTTTAATCTGAACTCAGTGACAGGAAGGAGCCAGTCTTTCAAGAATCAAAAGGGGGCTGGGTTAGGGTGCTTGGCTGGGCATGGTGGCTCATGCCTGTAATCCCAGCACTTTGGGAGGCCAAGGGGTGGATCACTTGAGCCTAGGAGTTCGAGACCAGCCTGATGAAACCCCGTCTCTACAAAAAATATAAAAATTAGCCAGGCGTGATGGTATGTGCCTGCAGTACCAGCTACTCAGGAGGCTGAGGTGGAAGGATCACTCAATCCCAGGAGGTTGAGGCTGCACTGAGTTGTGATCATGCCAGTACACTGCAGCCTGGGTGATAGAGTGAGACCCTGTCTCAAAAAAAGTGTTCCTGGCTGAGGGACCGGCTAACATGAAATTTCTAGGATAGGGATAGGTTTGATGAGCCTGCACAGGCAGAAGGCAGCCAATGTGGTTCAACCTGGGAGTGGCAGAATGAGGTGCAGTGAGGCTGGAGAGAGAGGAGGGAGCAGATCCTGGAAGGCTGTGTATGTGGAGATTGAGAGTTTTCATTGCATTCTGTGTGTGGCAGAGTCATTGGAGGGCTGCAGACAGGGAAGGGACAAATAGAATTTTAAAGAAAATTATTCTGGGTTTGGTTTAGAGAGAAAATTGGCTGGGGCAAGAGAAAAAGCTGTCTTCCAAATGAGAGATTATTTCAGCTTGGGCCAAGGTGGTGTAGTAGAGGTAGGGAGAGGTAGATTTGCATGGCTTTCATTTTGAAGGTAATGTGAATAGGACTGGCTAATGGATGGGGTGGAAGAGGTGAAAGAGAAAAAAAGAATCAGGATAATACCTAGACTTTTGGCTTGAGCAGTTTTCCTACATAAAAACAACAAGAAGCTAAGTAAAAATGACTCAGGATGGTTAAGAAACTGGTAGCACCTAGTGTGTACCAGGAGTGTTTGTAGGCACTGGGGAGGCAGAGATAAGAGAGTAGAGTCCCTGCCCACAGGTTGTTTAGAACATAGTAAGCATCAAGGCTGGCCACGGTGGCTCATATCTGCAGTCCCAGTGCTTTGGGAGGCTGAGGTAGGAGGATCACTTGAACCCAGGAGTTTGAGGCTGCAGTGAGCTATGATTGCACCACTGCACTCCAGCCTGGGGCTTGAGGTTTTGTCAGATGGTTTGTAGAGTTGGAGGTGTTAGCCAGAAAATGATTGCAATGTAATCATTACAGTGGATCTAAGCCAGTGAGGGAGATCAGAACAGGGGAGGTGAGCCAAGGTGAGAAGGTGTTAGGGTGATGAATGGATGGAAGAAAGGGTGAGTTGGACTCTAGGAGAGGGTGGTTGGAGGGCACATACTTGGCTTTGGGATTGAAGAGGGGCGTGGTTACTAGGAATGAGCAGGTGTAGGGCATGCCCATGGAAGTGGGAGACTGAGGTAGGTTGGATGACAGGGTCTTTGGAGGAGAGGAGGCCTGAAATCTGAGAGGTATGAAGGTATGGAGGGTCCCAAGCTGAGGGTATATGGATGTTGAACCAGCAGGAGTTATGATCAAAGTAGCACACACAAGGTCCTTAGGCTAGTGATAGCTGGCTGGAGCCAGATGTTAAGATCCAGATGGTGGCTAAGCTTAGCTCTGTGCCACGTGTCCTTTCTGCATGTACAGGTCTTCTGAAATGCTGTTTATGTAAGGGGCTCCTGTACTGTGGTTTTCTTCTTTTTGTGTCTTCCTTACCAAGCTTTAAGTTTCTGGAAGGCAAGGACCGTATTATTTATCTGTATAGTGTATATCCTTAGTGCCTAAAACAGCACCTGGTACTTAGCAGTGTGTGTCAAATTGAGCCTTCCCTAGATCGGTATGTGAATTTTAAAACCATTGAAATAGATCCTTTGAATTTTCAGACTGAGGGCTCCTGAAGGCAAGGAGCCTGTTTAATTTAGCTTATGCTTCCCCTGTGACCAGCACTGTCTGTGATGTTCAGGCAACACCATCTGCATCTCTTATTCTCTTTCTTTTTTTTTCTTTTGAGATGGAGTCTCACTCTGTCACCCAGGCTGGAGTGCAGTGGTGCGATCTTGGCTCACTGCAGCCTCCACCTCCTGAGTTCAAACAGTTCTCCTGCGTCAGCCTCCCAGATAGCTAGGATTACAGGCACGAGCTTCCATGCCTGGCTAATTTTTGTGTTTTTAGTGGAGACAAAGTTTCACCATGTTGGTCAGGCTGGTCTCAAACTCCTGACCTCAAATGATCTGTCTGCCTTGGCCTCCCAAAGTGCTGGAATTACAGGTGGGAGCCACCATGCCCAGCCTATCTTCATTTGCACATATCTCCCTTTCTCTCTCTCTCATTGCATTGTGCATTGATAACAAAGATGGCTAAATAATCATCATTTTTTTTTTCTTTATTTCTTGCTTTCAGTCAGATTACCTCTCAGCTTTTCCCTTCCTCATGGCCTCATGGATGACTACAAAATATGATTTGTGACATTATTTTTCATGGTTTGGTAAATAGAGGGTCCTCAGAGGGCTCTTGACATTCTTTTCTACCCTTGATTAGCCACAATACATGTATTTGTTGTGTGCTTTCCCCAAGTGGTAGGTACACTTAGACTGTCCCTTGGCAATTTCCTGCAATATGTTTTCAGCTCAAGCAATGACAAACTAGAAGTAAATTTGATATGGATTAGCATCTAGTGAATTTACATTTTCATATTAGATATCATTTATAATTGTTTGACAAGATATTTATTTCTTCATAGGGTATGTGAAAAAATTAGTGCAGTTTGGGGAAATTATAAATTATATCTATTGTTAAATAGATTTCTATTAAAATCACCATCAATTCAATTGAACTTTTTTTTGCCTGATTTAGGATTATTTGATAAAGGATGGATGTTTAGGGGTTTTTCCACACTTAAAAGTAATTGGAAAAGCATTTTGAAGAAAGTACTGCAAAGGATAAAATAGAATATAACAATTACTAATAATCTTATTACTAAAAGGATTACAGTGAACATTTTGATGTATTTACCATTTTCTTTGAGATGAAGTCTTGCTCTGTCATCCAGGCTGGAGTGCAATGGCACAATCTCGGCTCACTGCAACCTCTGCCTCCTGGGTTCAAGCAATTCCCCGTCTCAGCCTCCCAAGTAGCTAGGATTACAGGCACCTACTACTACGCCTGGCTAATTTTTTGTATTTTTAGTAGATATGGGATTTCACCATGTTGGCCAGGCTGGTTTCAAACTCCTAACCTCAGGTGATCTACCTGCCTTGGCCTCCCAAAGTGCTGGGATTACAGGCGTGAGCCACTGCACCCGGCCGATGGATTTACTTTAAACATTTTTCTATGTTTAAGTGTGTATTTGCTCTAATAAGAAGTGGTTATATTGCTTGATAACATTGTCACTCAAGAGCAATTTTGTGCCATTTAATTTTTTTTTTTAGCTTTTCATGTTGAATGCATGCATAGAATTCCATGTATTCAATCAGCCCTCTGTTGATTAAAATGTAGGATGTCTTTCCCTTTTATCAATAATGGTGGAAAATGAATGTCTTTGAGCACTTTCTTGATGTTTCCTTAAAGTAGATTCCTAGGAATAGAATTCCTGTTCAGAGTTTTAAGCTTTTATTGTATTACATTACTTTCTAGAAAAGAATGTGCCAGTTTATACTCCCAGCAGTAATGTGTGAGAATATCTGCTTGCCTTTTCAGCACTGGATGAAAACAAAAAATTAGTCTATGTGATAAGGAACAGAAAATATATAGTATCTCACTGTTTTAATATTTTTTAATTAGGCTTTCTGTGAAGAATTGGAATCAATGATACAGGAGCAATTTAAGAAGGGGAAGAACCCCACAGGCCTTTTGGCATTACAGCAGATTGCAGATTTTATGACCACGAATGTACCAAATGTCTACCCAGCAGCTCCGCAAGGAGGGATGGCTGCCTTAAACATGAGTGAGTAGTTCCTGATTTATAATATATGCTCTGTAGTTTTCAGGTAAAATTTCCTGAAGATTGCTCACATGAAATAAAAGGGCATGTAATGGTGTAACATACAGAGTTGAGTATTTGGAAAATTAATGTGTTTTCGTTAGTCATAGTAAAATTAGTCATAGTAAAAGACAGGCTGTATTCTTGAAATTATCTTGAATGTTGGGGACTCTTCTTTTCTAAGCCATTGAGACTCTGTTATTTCTGTGGCAGATGACCAACCTCTATGTGGATTAAAATAATCAGTAATAATAGTGCTTGTGGTGTAGCACATCAGTTTTGCCTGGCCAGCATTTCTTCCCTACTATTCCTCACTGCTGCTTCCCAACTAGTGAGAAAGAGAAATTCCAAAAGAAAAGCTGGAGGAAAAATGTTGGATGGGGGAATGTGAGCAAAGAATGGTCAGCTGGGCAAGAATGGAGCTTTGCCATGACAGTTGAGTTTGTAAATGTTAACATGATGAGGTGGAGCCCAGGATGACTTAAGCATCAACTAATCTGACCCATATTGTATCTTGGCTCAGTCTCTGATGGGTCTGGTTGGATAGTCAAATCTGATTGCCCAAAATAAGATACTGGTTTTTGTCACATCTGCTGACATTTGCTATTTACGTGTCTGCTCTGTGGGATTCTTAGAAGTTGAATAGCATAAACCCGATCTGATATAATTAATGTCTATAGAATATTAAGAATCACGTTTAATCCATAGCTCAAACCTCCACCCTGAAATCACATGGCCACCACCAGTAAAGTTTTCATACGTATTGTTGAGATTCTCTTGGGGTGGCTGGCAAAATATTAGAGAAAGTTATAAATTAGTCTCAAACCTTTTGGAAGGCCAAAAGGTTTTGTTGGGACAGGCTGAAGACAGCGGGTCCATTACATTAGGGAAAAGATAGGAACAATAAGAGGGTTTCCCAGTTAAGTCTGTTTACCCCATATCCCTTTGTCTCTACTCTGTTTACTCATGTAAACTTTGTGCTGAATGGTCCTCTTGGGGAAATCAAAGGGGAATTACCCGTTAACAGTGTTTACTCTGGGCTCTGAAACCTAAAGCTTTTATCATTTGTAAAACCACTCTTTTAACCATGTTAATTATCCGCAAGCATATTAACTTAAAACCTCTGTTATGAAAACTGTACTAAATAAATGTGAGACTGGAACAGGGGGTCTTGGTTGATTGGCTGCAGTCACCCTCTAAAAGCAGCCAACAACCGTCCCTAGCCCACCTTAATCACTGAAATAGGTGTGAGAGTGCATTTATTCATCCATAGTTAAGTCAGGGTCTGCAGAACAAACATCTGCAGGTGGTAATCAACATCTCAGGTATATCATCTCTCCTGGTTAAACCCCCATTCCTGGGAGTCACTCTTTAACTAAAAAAAAGTTGCTAATTGTCCTCATAATTGTCTTATTTGTTAATCCTAAAATGTAAAGCTGGAATAAAAGCAAAAACCGTCTTGCCTAACAAACCCATGGCTAAATGCCTCAGTGGCTGGCAAACAACAAAGGCTAATGTTGTTAAAAGTGGATTCTTTTTTTTTTTTTTTGAGACAGCGTCTCAGTCTGTCTCCCAGGCTGGAGTGTAGTGGCACGATCTTGGCTCCCTGCAAACCTCCACCTCTCAGGTTCAAGCTATTCTCATGGCTTAGCATCCTGAGTAGCTGAGATTACAGGCACACACCACCACACCTGGCTGATTTTTGTGTTTTTAGTAGAGATGGGTTTCACCATGTTGGCCAGGCTGATCTCAAACTCCTGACCTCAAGTGATCCACTCGCCTCAGCCTCCCTAAGTGCTGGGATTACAGACATGAGCCACCACACCTGGCCCATTTCTTCTGTATTAGCAAGAATATTCTGTAAGGAGAAACTTCCCTTCAGTTCTTTTGGTTACCTGGTGGTACAGTTTTTGTAGGAAAGGCAGGATCCCTTTCCAAAATAATAAGTTGGTTTCCAGTCATCCTTTAGTGATGAACAATTAGTTTTTTTAGTATCATTTGAATTTATGATTTAAACATAGTCAGTGTGTTTCACACCACTGCAGTTATTATCCGAATTTGTTGAGAGCTTTCCTTCTGAATGTTGAATTTTGTGAAATGCTTCTTACCTGTTTGTTAAAATAATCACCTAGTTTTTCTTCTTTAGTTTGATATGGTGAATTATGTTTATTGGATTTTGTTTCATATATTTATTTATTTAGAGTTAAGGTTTTGCTCTTTCACCCACTCTGGAGTACAGTAGCATAGTCATAGCTCACTACAACCTTGAAGTCCTGGGCTTAAGGGATCCTCCACACCTGGCTAATCTCCCCTCCCCTCCCCTCCCCTCCCCTTTTCTTCTTCCTTTCCCTTTCCTTTTCACCCTCTCTCTCTCTCACTTTCTCTTTGGTAGCTTTTATCTTTCAAATAATTTGTCTATTTCATCTTAGGTAAATAATTTGCTGGCATAGTTATTTGTATAATCCCTTTATTATTATTTTTAATATCTGTAGGATGGGTAGTGATGACCTCTTTCACTTCTTCATATTGATTCTTTCTTTGTTTTTTTTTGAGATGGAGTCTCACTCTGTCACCCGAGTTGGAGTGCAATGGCATGATCTCGGCTCGCTGCAACCTCTGCTTCCGGGTTCAAGCAATTCTCCTGTCTCAGCCTCCCAAGTAGCTGAGATTATAGGTGTCCACCACCATGCCCAGCTAATTTTTTGTGTTATTCTTATTATTTTTAAAAAGACGGGGTTTCACCATGTTTGTCAGGCTGTTCTTGAACTCCTGACCTCAGGTGATCCGCCTGCCTTGGCCTCCAAAGTGCTTGGGTTACAGGCATGAGCCACCACGCCCGGCCAATTTTTTGTATTTTTAATACAGACAAGGAATTACCATGTTGACCAGGCTGGTTTCGAACTCCTGCCCTCAAGTGATCCACCCACCTCAGCCTCCCAGAGTGCTAGGATTTCAGGCATGAGCCACCGCGCCCAGCCTATTTCTATCTCCTTTCTTTTGTTAAGTCTGGCTAGAGGTTTATCTTATTTTGTTATTTGTATAATTTTTAATCTCACAGATTCAACTTGGTTTAATCAAAAAGCCTTAAAAAAACTTTTTTCTCTAATGTATATGTTTAATGCTGTAAATTTCCTTCTAAGCATGCTTTACTGCACCCCACAAATTTTGCTTTTTGTTAATGATTTCTAACTTAATTGTATTAATATTGGAGAATGGTCTTTATGAAATTGTCTTTGAAGTTGTCAAGACTTTATGGCCTAACGTGGAAGATAAATATCTCAGAACCATTAGTATTTGATTTACATTTGATAAGAAATATTAATGTTTGAGGCTTTTTGATAAGTCTCACTTTGTTGCCTGGGCTATTCACAGCTGCGATCATAAGCACTACAGCCTCAAACTCATGGCTTCAAGTGATCCTCCTGCCTTAACCTTCTGCATACCTAGGAATACAGGCATATGCCACCACACCTGCTGAGTTTTGTTTTTCTTTATTTCAGGTCTTGGTATGGTGACTCCTGTGAATGATCTTAGAGGATCTGATTCGATTGCATATGACAAAGGAGAGAAGTTATTGCGGTGTAAATTGGCAGCGTTTTATAGACTGGCAGATCTCTTCGGGTGGTCTCAGCTTATCTACAATCATATCACAGTGAGTGTTAAATGGGGTAGTAACTGAATGATAAATTAAATATTTTGTGTCTGGCACCACCTCCTTCCATTTAGGAGATGAGGGAAGCAGGCTGAGCTTCAGTAAGCTGTGGAATACCTCTTCTGATTCCTGAATACAGAGTCTAATAACCCAATAACCAGGCAGTTTGGGTTGAAAGTTATAAGAAGAGCAGCTCTTGAAAATTTCTTTCTTGCATGCTAACCTAATAAGACAACTGAGTGTTTACCAGATTATAGACAGTTTCTAAAATTATTTTTATGTTTAAAAACATAAGAATGGTGATGTTTTCTTTCTTAGTCTGACAAAAGCCTTCTATCAAACTTATTTCTTCAGCTACTCCAGTTTTAACCATTTTCAACATTGTTAGAATCTCTCTTTTCCTTCATTTTGGGTATCTGCTTTCTCTGGACCAAGTGCTGTTCTAACTCTGGGCTTGTATCAGTGGATAACACAAGTCCTTCCCTTGTGGGCAGTCACTTCTTCATCCCAATCCATTAGCCTGTTCTTCACTCCCTATTTTGTCCAGCTTGTATTTCATGCTCCCTCATTTCAGTAATACTCTGCCAATCCTGTACTATCACTCCCAGCTTCTGAGCAGCCACATCCTGCTGCGGAAACCCTCCCACCAGAGCCCATTGCCTTTCTCCATAAATTGACAACCCAAATCTCAAGTGGACCCATGACTCAGCCTGGCAACCATAACATCTCTCTTACAACCTTACTGATATTTAAGTCTTCACTACTATCTTTGAGACTCTTGATCTCCTTCTCCCAGCAACTGACTTCATCACGCCACAGAAAAAAGGGGTACCCTTCTTGACATTTGTTGCCATTCTGTACTGCTGACCACCTGTTAATAATGCCCTGCCTTCTGCCTGTGGCCAAACTTTGCTCCCCTGGCTTGAACTCCACCCTTCCTGCCTTCTTAGATTCCCAGTGCATTGGCAGGGTTCTTTTGTTCCTTCACTCTTTTGTAGAGATAGCTTCTTCCTTTGAACTGCTTCCTTCCTTTGGTTTTAAAACTTGTTCCAATCTTCTGTTTTTTTCCATGTAATTTCTTTTAAAGCCTATTTTAAGTTGTTCATACAGTGCCTGCTTTTTGTATCAAGTGTACTTTATGTAGATGTCTAAAAAAGTTGTAATTCCACCAATACTGCCATCTCTCTCGAGGCAACCAGTGTGTATGCTGTTCAGATTGCTGAAGACTTTTTTCTGCACTCACACACACATAGGTTTTTCTACACATGGACTAAGCACTGGTGTTGCTTAGTTAAGCTCCATTCTGGACTCAGAGGAATGCTAAGCCTCCTGAGGTGATGGTCTGGTGTTCACCTTGTGATTAGTGTATTGTGTGTCTGGGACTTGATATTGGTCTCTGCCAGAGAGAGACTGAGTTGCCTTCCATCTATCTGTTCTTATTTCCACTTAAATGAACTTTTCAAAATGTGCTCTTGCGTGCTGCACGCTCACTCTGTGTAGAATGTCACCTCTGCTTTATTCGCCTGTAGCAGTTGCCCCCATCCATTCTGTGTGTTTAGCTGTTCTTGTCCCTCTCTGCCCACAGGAATGTAAATGCCATGGGGGGAGCCACTGTTGTGGTCCCTGCTGTGGCCCCAGAACCAATGGCACAGAGTAGGCATGCAGTAAACTCATGTCAGGTGAAAAACAGAATGAAACCCCCCTGAACTGAAATTACCTCAGTAAAATTGTAAGAGCTCAGTGGGGCTTTTTGACATTTGATGAGTGGGTCCAGTTAGCCTAACACAAATGCCAGCTCCCTTCCTGGTGCCTGCAGGGAAATTGCTGGCCTCTGTCATCTAATTATACTTGACAGAATGCTCTAGTGGAGATTTAATGCTAAATGGTTGCCTGAAGATTAGTGCCATAAAAATGTTACAGCTGTGATAGGAAATGTAATCGCTAGCTGTAATAATAGCTTCACGTTCTTTGCAGGTTTGAAAATACGGTTTGCCTAGTCCTGTTTTGAATGCTGATTAAATAAGTTTGAATTGGTTAAATTACCTGTTTTCTCCCCCTTTAATTGTTTAGGGATTGGCAAAATTGAAACTGGTGTTTGCTCCTCTGTCAGTGATCTCCAGGGGGCTTAATACTGAGTAAAAAGAAATACAAGTTACCAAAAATGTTTCCTGTGTCTTATAAACTAGAACTAGAGAATCTTTAAGGAAGAAAGGTTTTGGTTTATTTTGTTTTACTTTTATGACATCCATTTCTTATTTACAATCTAGGTACGGTACAGACGCTTAGCAGAAAAGTGAATATCAACAGTATCAACAAAAAGTGCCAGGAGGTCATTCTGCCCTTTCTTTGAAAGAGGGTCATAGGGATTTTCTGCTGAAGGGATTTAAAATTGCTAATAGGTGTTAGAGGATTGGAGATGATTGTCTGAAGTAGATCTTTGTTTTAAAATTGCACTGGATTTGAAGAAGTGTTTGTGGGGGCTAGGGGCATTGGGACAAGACAGGGTGGCACTTAGCTGATGGCTTGGCCTTTTCATCCTGATGTCAGTAGAATGCTGTCAAGGCTTCATACCTGCAGAACCTGGCAGATACTTGTTCAACTCCATTCTGGATTCCAGAGAATGCTTAGCCTCCCAGGTGATGGTCTGGAATCCACCTTTGTGACCAGTGCCCTGTGCTTCAGGGATGTGATACTAGTCTCCTCTGGAGGTACTGAATTGGTCTGCAACAGCAGAGTCTCATTCTTCACACACAGAGAGGGGCAGTACATGTGTGAGAAGAGACACAGGGAGAGCAGTGCTGGTCTGACATGGACCACTGAAGAGGAAACTGACTTCAAAATGTCCTCTATCTTTACTTGATGTTTGTAATTTTACACTTTCTCCTTTTTGCTTTAGACTCAGAGAATTGAATGTTTTAAGCCTTTAAAATTAAAATATGTATTAATAGATCTGTTAGTTAAGCTCACAGTTGGAAATATATCTTAAGTCAAACAAGGAAACATTATATTAGTTACAGCATTATTATTATTATTATTTTTGGTGGAGGGGCTCTCTGTCACCCAGGCTGAAATGCAGTGGTGTAACCTCAGCTCACTGCAAACTCTGCTGCCTTGGTTCAAGTGATCCTCCTGCCTCAGCCTCCTGAGTAGCTGGAACAGTCATGCGCCGCCATGTGCAGGTGTGCACCACATGCCGCTGGCTAATTTTTATATTTTTAGTAGAGATAGGGTCTCCATATTGGCCAGGCTGATCTCTAACTCCTGGCCTCAATGATCCACCTGCCTCGGCCTCCCAAACTGCTAGGATTACAGGCATGAGCCAGTGCACCCAGCCCAGCATTATTTGTAGTAATGAATTTTTTTTTTTTTTTTTTTTTTTTTAGGAAGAGTCTCACTCTATGACCCAGGCTGGAGTGCAGTGGCATGATGGCTCACTGCAACCTCTGCCTCCTAGGTTCAAGCAATTTCTCCTGCCTCAACCTCCCAAGTAGCAGGGATTACAGGCATCTGCCACCACATCTGGCAATTTTTTTTTTTTTTTTTTTTAGAAAAGGAGAAAGAAACTGCAAGAGAAAGAAAAAAATGAAAGAGAAAGAAAGAGGAAGAGATTTTAGAAAAAGAGAGAAAAGGAGAAAGAAAGACACAGCAAAAGAAAGAAAAAAAGAATGAAAGAAAGAAAGAGGAAGAGAAAGAGG